>CM021103.1:422274300-422440902 GCA_007115665.2 Sequoiadendron giganteum | reverse complement strand
CCTCTCCCCTCTACCTTTAACCCTCTACCCTCTACCCTTAACCCTATACCCTCTATCTCTCTCCAAATCCCTCCCTCTCTCTCTCATTAAATCCCTCTATCTCTCTCCCCTCTACCCTTAACCATAAACCCTAAACCCTCTACCCTCTCTCTCTCAAGTCTCTCCTCTTCTACCCTCCCTTTCTCAGCCTCTTCTTTCTCTTCAGAAGTCCCTATATCTCTCCCTCATTTCCTTAACCCTAAACCTAAACACTTAACCCTTAAACCCTCTACCCTCTAACCTTAACCCTCTATGCTCTCTCTCTCTCTCTCTCTCTCAAACCTCTCCCTCCTACACTCTCTCCCTCTCTCAAGTCTCTCTCTCTTTCTCTCTCTCTCAATCCTATGTCTCTCCCCTCTACCCTTAGCCCTATACCCTTAAACCCTCTACCCTCTATCTCTCTCCCACTCCCTCCATCTCTCTCTCAAGACTCTCCCTCCTACCCCCTCTCCCTATCTCAAGTCTCTCTCACTCACTCACTCCCTCTCTGTCTCTCTCCACTCTACCCTTAACCCTAAACCCTAAACTCTTAACCCTTAAACCCTAAACTCTTAGTGTCCCATTTCATTCTTAACCCTCCCTCCTCTATCTTCTTCTTCTCTCTCAGCCTCCTCCTATCCTTTCTCTCCCTCTCCTCAAGTTGATCTCTTTCTGAGTTCACTCCTCTATCTCTCCTCACCTTAACCCTAGATTCTAAACCCTTAACCCTAAACCCTATAAACCCCCACCCTCTACCTGAGAGAGAGACCTAAGAGAGGGAGAGGGGGAGGGAGTGGGAGATATATAGAGGGAGGGAGGGTTAAGGGTAGAGAGTTTAAGGGTTAAGGGTTTAGGTTTTAGGGTTAAGGGTAGAGGGTTAAGGGTTTAAGGATTTAGGGTTTAAGGGTTAAGGGTAGAGGGTAGAGGGTTTAGGGTAGAGGGGAGAGAGGTAGAGGGAGTGATTGAGAGATAGACCTGAGAGAGGGAGGGGGTAGGAGGGAGATACTTGAGAGAGAGAGAGGGAGGGAGTGGGAGAGAGATATAGGGAGGCATGGTTAAGGGTAGAGGTTAGAGGGTTTAAGGGTTTAGGGTTTAGGCTTAAGATTAGAGGGTCAAGAGATAGAGGGAGTGGCTAAGAGAGAGAGACCTAAGAGAGGGAGAGGGGTAGGAGGGAGAGGGTTTAGAGAGAGAGGGAGGGAGGGAGTGAGAGAGAGATAGAGGGGGGGTTAAGGGTATAGGGTAGAGGGTTTAGGGTTTAGGGTAGAGGGTTAAGGGTTTAAGGGTTGAGGGTAGAGGATTAAGGGTTAATGGTAGAGGGGAGAGAGATAGAGGGAGTGAGTGAGTGAGTGAGAGAGACCTAATAGAGGGAGAGGCAGTAGGAGGGAGAGACTTGAGAGAGAGATGGAGGGAGTGGGAGAGAGATAGAGGGAGGTAGGGTTAAGGGTAGATGGTAGAGGGTTTAGTGTTTAAGAGTTAAGGGTTTAGGGTTTAGGGTTAAGGGTAGATGGGAGAGAGATAGAGGGAGTGACTGAGAGAGAGAGAGACCTAAAAGAGGGAGAGGGGGTAGGAGGGAGATATTTGAGAGAGAGAGGGAGTGGGAGAGAGATAGAGGGTAGAGGGTTAATGGTATAGGGTAGAGGGTTTAAGGGTTAAGGGTAGAGGGGAGAGGGGAGAGGGGAGAGAGATAGCAGTTAGTGAGAGAGAGAGAGAGATTTGAGAGAGGGAGAAGGCATAGGAGGGAGAGACTTGAGAGAGAGGGAGGGGGGAAGATATAAAGACTCTCCCTCATACCCCCTCTCTCTCAAGACTCAATTCTCAATCCTTAACCCTTAATCCCTCAAACCTATGTAGGTAGGAAAACATAGGTGAGATACAAAGTGATGAAGGGAGAGGTAGGTAAACAAAGGGATAGGGGAGATAAATATAGGTAGAGAGGGAAGGAGACGTAGAGAGAGGAGAGATAGAGAGAAGTAAAGAGGGGAGGGAGGGATAGGTAGGGAGGAGATAGAGGTGTGTGTGTGTGTGAGAGAGAGAAGGGGTAGAGAGAGAGGTAGAGGGATGAAGAGGAGAGATAGAGAGTAGAGAGGGAAAGAGGTAGGGAGGAGACACGATTGAGATATAGAGTGATGGAGGGAGAGTTGGGTAAAGAGAGGGAGAGGGGAGATAAAGATAAATAGAGAGTGAAGGATATGTGGAGAGAGATGATAGATAAATAGTAGAGAGTGGAGGGATGGTGGGAGAGGAAAGGAGGAGATAGAGGTGAGTGTGTGTGAGAGGGAGAGAGACTGAGAGGAGAAAAAATGAGGGGAGAGAGGAAGGGAGAGAGAGAAAGAGAGTAGAGAGGGAAGGGGAGAGAGATAGAGAGTAGAGAGGGAAGGAGAGAGTAAGAGAGAAAGAGGGGGGAGGGAGAGAGAGGTAGAGAGAGTGGTAGGTAGTGGAGGGAAAGGTAGGTAGAGAGGGAAGGAGAGAGGGAAGGAGTGAGGGAGGGATAGGAGGGAGAGAGGGAAGGAGGGAGAGTGAGATGGAGAGAGTGGTGAGATAGAGTAGAGAGGTAAGGAAAGAATGAGAAATAGAGATAAAGAGAGAGAGGGAGGTTGGAGGGAGGGAGAGGTAGAAAGGGATAAGTGATACATAGAGAGGGGAGGAGGGAAAGTGGGGTAGAGGGAGAATGGTGATTTAGAGAGAGGGAGTGAGAGGGAAGGAGGGAAAGTGGGAGAGAGAGAATGATGATTTATAGAGGAGGGGATGATAGGTATGGATAGAGATAATGGTGAGATAGAGAGGAGAGAGTGAGAGAGGGAGAGAGGGATAGAGGGATAGAGAGATAGAGAGAGAGGTCGGTAGAGGGAGGGAGAGGAGAGATAGAGAGTAGAGAGGGAAAGAGGTAGGGAAGGAGACATAAGTGAGATAGAGAGGGATGTCTCATGAGAGAGTGATGGAGGGAGAGGTAGGTATAGAGAGGGAAAGATAGAGGAGAGATAGAGAGTAGAGAGGGGAGGGAGGCAGGGAGAGTTAGGGAGGGAGATAGAGGTGTGTGTGTGTGTGAGTGAGTGAGAGAGAATAGTGAGAGAGAAAATGAGCAATTGAGAGAGAAAGAGGGAGAGGGAGGGAGGGAAAATAGTGAGAGAGATTGGGAGGAGAGACAAAAAGAAGGGGAGGGAGGGTGAGGTCGATTGAGGGAGGGAGAGGAGAGATAGAGAGAAGTAGAGAGGGAAGGATGGAGGGAGTGTTAGCGAGGGAGATAGAGGTTTGTGTGTGTGAGAGAGAGAGAGATCAAGAGAGTGGTGAGATAGAGAGGGGAGATAGAGAGGGGAGAGTGAGAGGGAGGGCAAGAGAATTATGAGATAGAGAGGAGAGAGTTAGAGAGAAAGAGGGGGAAGAGATGGATATAGAGTGAGAGAGAGATGTAGGTAGAGGGAGGGAGAGGAGAGAGGGAAAGAGGTAGGGAGAGAGACATAAGTGAGCTACAAAGTGATGGAGGGAGAGGTAGGCAAAGAGAGAGAGAGGGGGGAGATAAAGATAAGTAGAGAGGGAATGAGATGTAGAGAGAGAAGAGAGAGATAAGTAGAGAGGGGAGGGAGGGAGGTAGATGTAGGGTGGAGATAAAGGGGTGTGAGAGAGAGAGAGAGGGGAGAGAGGGAGGAAGGGAGAGAGAGAGGGAGTGGAGAGATAGAGAGGAGAGAGGAGAGAGTGAGAGAAATATTATACAACTTGCTGACTACTAAAATTTGACCTCCTGATTACTAAAATTTGAATTGCTGATTACTAAAATTTGACTAAGTCTGAAATTTTTAAGATCTTCCAAAAACTAGAATTTGCATTATAACTCCTAGAGATTTGAAACCACTCTCAAACATCCTGCCTATATATAAATTAAATTATAAGAAAGTAAATGACATTTACATATGGACATTTACTTTCTTATACTTAAATGTTTATTTCATGTATATAGTCTCCCTGGTAGAGAAAGAGAAAATGAAAGAGTTTAGAAAAATGCATTCCAAAAGTCATTGCAAAAAGAAAGAGAACTCACACTTGTTCATTCATTGCAAAATTCAAGCCATTTGGCACTCGCCAAATTGGCTCAATATTACCAAGCCTATTTGGTTAGTGCCAAATTTGGCAAGTGCATTATGGCCTATTATGATTTTTTTTCAATTTGGCCCTGAAATTGTGTCATAGATCCATGCACTTACCCTTGATATCCATGCAAAACCAAATAAAATCTCTTTGGATCATAACTCTAAAAAAGGGCATCAACCTCCTCCAAAGAACAACAAGACCTTGATCTACTAAAATAGAACAAAGAATATCTCAATCATTCAGATCACCCCCCCTACTAGCCATCAACTTAAATCCTTCCAATAGTGAATATGGATTTTCCCCATCAACCAACAAAACTTGAAAACACAAACTTTAGACCAGCCAAATTCCAAAAAAACCTTACTTAAGGCTAGAAGATGAGGAATGAAAGTGAGAACTAGAGGATAAAGATCCCAAGAATCTATCCACGAGAGAGCATTGTGTCTTGAATTAACAATCCAAAAAGGTCCATGTTTAACAAGAGATACTCCCATTTTAATTGTATTCCAAATCATAGTTTATTTTCCAATCAAACTCATTTTCAAACCTCCTCAACAAAAACACCACCTAAATATTTATGACAAAAAAGTTTATTCCAAAGATGATTTATTTGTTGACACCATATCCAAAAAAAATTGTAGCTAAGGCTTGAATATTAAACTCAAAAAACCTTTGACTAGGACTTTCATTTTTCTTAGGCCTAAAAATTCGATCTCAACTAATAAAAATTCCTTGGCCAAAGAAATTTTTGAGATAGAGAGTCAAATTCCTTTCAAAGAATTAGGAGAAAAAAGCATAAAAATATAAAAATAGGAAGAGCTTACAACATTGATTTAGGAGGGCCAAATGACCAACAAAAGATAATCATTTGCATGTCTAATGATTAACCCTCATTTTGAACTTGTCAAGAATTCTCTTTCAATGGAGATGATTAGGAAGACCAAATGATGACAAAATTCTAATATATTCCAAAGGAAAATGGCCAATCGTGAATTACAAAATAAAAGCAATTATTTGTTGAATGTCTAAAGTGGTATTGAAAAAATAAATATTTGGCTTATCATTATTAATTTATTGACCTAAAGCAATCAAATATATGTCCAAATCTTTCTTGAAATTGGTTGCCTTAGAAATAATCTAAACCTTGAAATGTCATTATTCCTTGTAGTTTATGTGCTAGCAATTACTATTTTAAAGACTCAATGTTAGTCAAATCACCATCATCTTGTTTCTTAGTTACACCATTAGCATTGTGCTCTTTTTCTATTTGAGTGATGTGGTAAGTAATCTCCTCTTGACTATCCTCTTTATGAATAATCTCTTTAATTTTAACGATATCTTCCTTGAGCGTTACAAAAATTTGGTCATGCCCTCCAAGCTTATGTTTGATTTTCTCTACCATTTTCAACTTCACATCAATGCAAGGAAAAGAGAGTGATTATGGATTTATAAAGATTTATGCATGTAATTTTAGTTGGTAGATCAAACAATAAATTTCCTCATTATTAACAGTCTTTTTTCCAAATATATTGCCACAACATTTTTTACACTAGAATGAAGAAAAACCATATTGCACTGCAAATTCTAAGAACCATATCAAGGAAGGATAAATTAGTAGATATAAGATGGAGGAAAGTATCATTTTCTTCCTATTTTTTTTCTTCTTGGCCAATTGCCCCTCACCTCAAGAAAAGGAAAGAATCATAAATGGGAAACTCTAGACAATGGAAAATACAAGGCTATCAACCATAAATTTGGAAAATTCTGATCCACTCAATCTTAAAATCTAATAAAAAGAAATATGATCCACCTCTACAACCTCCCAAAAGAATATCAAGACCCAAATATACTTAAATACATTAATGACCCTATGGGAAAATTCATATGTGAGGACAATATTTGAATAATATTTGTGTATATAAATACATCATTGTAAGATTCTTCCATATAAGGACCACACATTGAAAGAGTATAAAAGGAACACAAGTATTCATCCTCTCACAAGAACTAGTCATCAATATTAGTCTACTAGAATAAGGCATCAATAATGATTTTGGCCTTCATTATCAACTTCAAAATTGGAAATCACCATAAATCCATCTATTATTTATAGTCCCACATATGTCTTTATCAAACAAAAACAACATTGAATAATTAGCTTAGCGACATTCAACTCCAACACTTACATTAGCATGCATTGCCACCTTTATCTCTTTTTACTATTGTTAATGTTGATATTTTATCACCTTAATATAATTTTTCCTCAAAGAGTTTTTTAGGAAATTTATAAAAATAAATTCTTTGTCAAAGTTTACAGGTTCTTAGGCACCAAGCATTGTAAAAAGAGGAAAAGGATTATTAAAAAATATATATATGTTGTCACAATGCCACCAAGAGAAAGAAGAGTCAAGATTTTTTCCTTTTAAAAAATCAAGCCCTACATGCATTGGAGATTAATAAGAAGTGTTAGGGTTTTTGTTTTGTTTGTTGGCATTGAGGGAGTATTCCATCTTGATGTGAGATAGCAAGGTAGGTTTGTAAAGGGGCATGCTGAAGAAGAGGAGGAGAATTAGCACCACGTTGATGGAATCATGGGAAGGTTTGGACACATTGTAGGAAGAGGGAGAGAAGTTTCAGTGGATCATTAATAGCATCCACATATGTTCAAGGTTTCCTAAGATCCAACCCCTTCGTGGTATGCAATCTACACATAATCCTCCATGTTGATTGAAGAAATATTTTGAAGTTAAAAAAGGATTGCTGAATTGTTTAAAATTTTCCCAAATAGTGATAAAAATTTCATGAATGTTGTTATCCATAATCATGTATACTGTTTAGAAAGGTACATAATAGGTATTTTAAACATCACAACTTTGAGGGAGCAATATGGATATCCTAGTCATATAATGAGATCTAAGTGTCGAACCTTGTATCCTATCAAACCCTTGTGAAGTATCTGTGTAGATGGAGATAGTATGTTAGTGTGTTAATATCCAATACTCTTCTTTACTCATAGATACATGATGGGTTATGTAAAATTTATGAGAAAGTGGGAAGCACAAACCTAAAAAAATAATATAGAGAAATGATTCTTAGATGATATGAGTTATGAGCTCAAGTGAATAGAAAGTATAGACCTAGGGCATCATAAGGTGGTCCAAAATGAAATACAAAGAGATGAGCATCAAGAGGAGGGTAGTTTATAACCAAAGAAGAATGGATGACAACAGAGTAAGAAGAGATATCATAGTCAATATAAAAAGGTTAAGAGATGACAATATAATCCCTATAGATGATAGTGAGTTCAATTTATATGTAATATTGTGCACTAATACCTTTCATAATACATATAATCACAAATACAATTCCAATATTATCCATGGAAACAATTTTCAAAGAGACCAAGCTCAAATGAGGAAGATCTGAAGGGATTAGTACTTTCTTTAAGTTACAGTCTACAAAGACAAATATGCCAGTCAATACCTAGGCCTCAAGAAACATGTCAATGAGATGATAGTGAGAAGCTCAAGATGATAATATCATGTCATATTCATGAGGACGAATGATCTTCAATAAGGGTGCTCATTCATGTTAGGGCTATTAAGAGGAGAGAAGTTGAAGTCATGAAAGAAAACTTGATATTCATCTAGGAATTCATGACAAGCAGTGACAAACCCTAGAAGAATCCAAACTAGAAGGGTGTTCATGAAAAAGAGTAGAGCCAACAAATCCAACATTTACATTCTTGAATCCATATGATATAATCCTTAGTTTTTATGGAATTGAAACTCTTAATAATGAAATGGCCCCTTTCAAGCATGGTGAGCACTTTGGTTTTAGCTATCTTGTTTCCTAGAAGTACACTAGAGAGTAGGTTAAAGTTGGAGTTCTCCATGATTCATGTTATTTTAAATATTGTATTGAGCCTACCATAAAAATTATTGAGGCATCACTACAAGATTACAATAATCAAGCCAATGAACGGGAAGAGCCATTAAAAAGTTATGGAAAATTGGAAAAATAAAAAGCATAAAAGAAAATACATCAAACAAAGGTAAGAAATTCAGTTCAAAACTAAGAATCACAGTGTTGCCTTATAGACCATAGTGGACTGTGGTTTTCATAGTGGGTAGTGTCAAAAGACTACATAGTGACATGGCAGTGCGTTTCTAATGAAAAAGCCATGTCAAAGAGAATGTAGTGTGAAGGACCGTGGAAGTGAAATCATGAGAAAAGGAAGAATAGAGACAAGAGTCCATATCTTCCTAAACCCTGAAGTATAAATAACTATGAGGGTTTTTCATTGAAAATACATCAACACGAAAAGAAAACATCAAATCAAAGAAGGACAACATTAGGTTCAAAGTAGCAATTCCATGATGCAAGAGTGATTGTGATTTTAGTAAAAAAAAATAGTTACAAAGGATAGAATGAAAATATATAGTCACAATGATTGTTAATGGCACCATGTAGTATAAAGGATAGCACTAAAAAATTATACAAATGATAAAGATGACAATCCAAGGTTTTCATTACATATAATAGGTCTAATGATAGATTGGCACAAAAGATATGAATCCTTACATGGATAGTCTTGTATGTTGAAGATTCTTCAAGTTCCCTCAAGTCACAGAGACCCATATAGGATAGTAAGGTCATCATAGTGATGATGCTCATATAAGGACACCAAAATGGAAACCAATCCAAGGGTTATTTACAAGCACTGTTTGAGCTAAGAAAACATTCAATGCAACAATAGAGGCATGAAAGGAGAACCCAAAGGTCAAGAAAAGGAAAATGAAAGCTATAAGGGCATGAGATAGAGTTTCAGTCTACAATGAGCAAGCCATGGAGTACAAAGTTGTATGAAATTTTACATGCATATCTTAGATGATAGGTGGAAGTACCATAGCATCAACATAATGACCTCATATAGTGATAGTCAAAATAGTGGCAATTAATGGTGATAGTGGTAGTGGAAATGGAGGTTTATTGATAACAGTTTCCATAACATGGGACAGTTAACAGAGTTCCAAGAAGCCAAAAGACAGTTGTCATTTCATGATAGTCATATCATAAAGCCTATGTATAACCATGAAAAATAGAGATAAATTACAACCTTATTGACCATAGAAAAGAGTAATCAAAATTAGAGACATGCACATGCACTCTTACATCCTAATGATCATCATAAAGGAGTGAAAATGAAAGCACACTTCAAAGATGACAATGACGATGTTAAAACAATAGCAATACCACTTATAGAAAGAGTACAAGGCATTAAGTGTTATGTGACAGAGTACATAAGGAGGAAAAGTTTCAATCATATAAATCATAATGATATTATACAGTGAACAAAGGATAGAGAAAGAACAAAGTCATGACATACATGAAGGGACCAAGTGAATTCATAGTATGCATGAGAGATGTTAGTTAGACATGACATGGAATATATGCACATACATGAACCAATAGGACAAAGCTTAGTGATTGAGAAGATCATGACAGTGAGTTGGTGAAGAGAGGATATAAGGGGTAACATTGTGGTATGTACTTAGTAATACAAGTTTCAACTTGTATGGGTTAGTAAGTAAAATGATATGAATAACAATGGTATCAATTGTTGCATAATAGTTCATAAGCTAACAAAAGATAATGATAACATCAAGTGATAGTTCAAACATGAAGTTTGTATAACATAACATCAAACTGATAGAGATATGAGATAACACAAGCCATGAAATATGTAGGAGTTTATGGTGAAATCCTCAAACACCCTAGGATTACCTGTAAGACAAAATAACTTCCATAAGAGAGAAATGATAGAAATATCATGCTACTATTAAGGATGCAAGAATACCAAACTGAATATGGTAAAGTACATATGATGCCTCGCTTATATAGGCAAGGTGAGAGATAAAATGCAACAAAATTGTGACATGTGTCTTAATTCTATATGTGACAACTAACTAACTACCTAGGAAATGATGCAAAGATAAGATAAGTTCTAGATAAGACTTCTAGAAGAATCTTATATCCTAAGTAAACTTAACATGTGAATATGTCCCCTAATTACCTAGCGAATGAATTAACTAGGTACAAGGCATTTATTCACACCAACACCCCCCCTTAAGTCCAAATTAGGAGAGAAGACTATTATGCAAAGATACAAGGATGAGTCCCAACTACTAGGCCATATTAGGTACCCATGTACAAATTGTTGGCCCATAGTTTCCATTGCACCAAAAGATTGACCTATTAATGCCTGATAAAACTACTAGAGTTAACGGATCCACGAGAGGCGATTAGTCCATGTCACAAATTGCGAGGGGAGCACTGACCATGTACCAAAAAACTCCCCCTCAACGTTACCTGAGGGGATTCGAACCCGACACCTTTGGCTCTGATACCAATTGTTGGCCCACAGTTGTCATTGTACCAAAAGATTGACTTGTTAATGCCTGATACAACTACCAGAGTTAACAGATCCATGAGAGGCAGTTAGTCCATGTCACGAATCTTGAGGGGAGCGCTGACCATCTACCAACAAAAATGCAAATACAATGGAAAATAAATCTCTCACAATTGGAGAAAACCTAGTGGGAAAAAAATCCTCTCAAAAAGAGAGGTAAATACAATAATGATATCCATCACAAATCCAATCAATCTCAATCAACATAAAGGATGATAAGAGAGATCATACAACCCCCCACCATAATGAGATAACTTGTTGCAAAGAAGCACTGGAACCACACTTGTGGAGTAACATTGAAATTCTCAATCTGGCAAGAAAAGGAAAGATACTTATGTTTTCTCGAAACCATATTAGAGCCACTCAAGGACTCAAGTCAGAATCATGATAAAGAAACAACAGACTCAATGCCAAGGAACACTATAAAAATCTCAAACTAGCACAACTTTGGAATCTATGAAGCAATAGTTGATTGAAAAATGATCTGAAACATAAATGAAGTACAGAGAAAATACAAACCTAAAGTACATAAAAGAGGAAATAGTGAATGCACTGATGAATGTTCACATCTTCCTCCATGATGAAAAATAACCTCAGATCTGTGTAGAGGATGAAATCAAATTTCTAATGATATAAAGTTTTTGAAAAAATAATGTTGTATGCTCAAGATATGAATTTTTGAAAAAAGGGATAAATTGTGCTAGCCAAAAATGTAGACATGGCCCTTCTTATTTGATTTCTGAAAAAATTACTTTTTGCATGCAAAAAATAATGGATACCCAAATAATATTTTGATGCTACCAAAAAACATTTGAAATCGTTTTTGAATCCAAAAACCAAAACATGCGGTTTGGTAAAAAAAGTAAACTTCACCTATAGGAAAACTAGTTGTGTTGGACTATTTGATGACTGTTTCTGCAAAATCTGCTCACTATTTGTAAAATCTAGCAATTACCTAGATGAGAATTCAACCTTGGGAACAAAACCCAAAAATCATTTTTTTTACAAATCAGTGGAAGCTAGATTTCTGAAGCAAAAATGAAAATGACTCCAATAAAAAATGACTTGCATCAAACCCTTGTAGATCTGACAAAATACGCCAGATTTTGACAAAAGGAAAGTTGATATCGACTTTATCTGATGCCCTGGATTCAATGATGAGGTTCTCAAGACCTCAACTCATAGCCAACAAAAATTTCATGCCAAAATTGGTCCCTTAGATCTGGGAAGAAGTTTGCAACACTAAAGCTCTCATACCATCTAGGAGTTTCTGGTGAGCTCCTCAAATACCCCAGGATCACCTACAAGACAAAATAACTTCCACAAGAGAGAAATGACAGAAATATCATGCTATCATTAAGGATGCAAGAATGCCAAACTGAATATGGAAAAGTACATATGATGCCTTGCTTATATAGGCAAGGTGAGAGATAAATGCAACAGGATTGTGACATGTGTCATAACCCTATAACATGTGACAACTAGCTAACTACCTAGGAAATGATGAAAAGATAAGAAGTTCTAGATAAGACTTCTTGAAGAAGCTTATATCCTAAGTAAACTTAACATGTGAATATGTCCCCTAGTTACCTAGTGAATGAATTAGCTAGGTACAAGACATTTATTCACACCAACAAAATCTCTTAAAGAGTAATTCCTGGAAGTGAGTTACAAGGTACTTGATAAGGGTAATTTAGCATTATTGCCTATGTTATTGGGTCGTTCAATTTAGGATTTTACCATACTCGGTCTAGTCCTGGTCTAGGTCTATTGTGGGTCCAACCTCAAGTACACCCAGGGTTCTGCTGATGGAGCCCAAGCGGAACCCTGGGCATACCTGGGCCGTACCTTGGCGGACCCAAGAAGAACCTGCGCTACAGGCACTTTAAAAAAGTGAAAAAAACAATAAAAACACATTTTTAAACCTAAAAAAAGACTTATCATTCCTTGGTCGACCTAATCAAACTCATTTTACAAACTCAAAAGGCCAAAAACACCATTTTTTGCCTTTAAGCTATCATTGTTGATTTTTGAAGGTTTTGCCATTTTTTTTAAGGTGAGAGCTATGAAGGAGTTAAACCTACAGAAACAAGGGAGAAATAGCTACACTAAGAATATCTAACCATCGAAGGTGAGTGAATCTTTCCCTTTTTTCAAGTTTTCAATAATTTTTTTGAAGATTTTTCAAGTTTTTTCAAAAAAAGTTGACTTTTTGTTATTTTTTAGTAAGTTTTAAAAATTTTAATTTTTTTTTATGCAAAATAAGGGGTTATAATGCCCATTTTTAAAAATAAATTAGTTATTTTTTTAATTTGTAATGTTTTTTATTTTAGGTTCATAACTTCATACAAAATGACTAGTAGTTCTGGTTCAGTTAGCATAGATGCAGAGAGTCAACTCAAATATGGTGCATTGTCACCTCTTTGACGACACACATCAATGATTCAATAAATTCCTAGTGGTGGGGGTTATTTTTGGTGTTGTAGCCAATGTGGAACTACATATAAGAGCTCGTACTTTCGAGTGAAAGCTCATTTTTGTGCTATTCCTTTACAAGGAATAAAAGTTTGCGCCTAGCCAAATAAAAAGGGTTGTCAAAAGAACAAATATTGGCTTATACTAAAGAACAAGAGGAGGCTGACATGGCATGTAAAAAATAAAAGTCTATGGCACACCCTCTTGTCAAGAAAATCTTGCAAAGACCTCCTAATGGCTTATCACAACCGACTGGCACACATCCTTTCATGCAAATGCCACCATCTTCTGAAGGATATAATGTTTTGGTTACACATAAAAAAGGCCCATTGGAGAATACCTTCAAAATTGAAACAAGGGATATTGTAGATCATAGCATTTCTCATTACATTTATGGCAATGGGATTCCTTTCACAACTTCTGATTATGTTAGTCCTGACTATGAAAAGGTGTGAACCACCTTATTAGAAAAGGAGAAATATTCAGTAGAGGTAGTATTGAGAGTACTTAGGGATACATGACCCGAAACAAGTGTGTCCATCATTTTTGATGGATGGAAAGATTGCAAAAAAATACCATTGATCAATGTTATAGCAGTGCCCTCTAAAGGGGTGATGTTTTTGAAGGTAGATGATTGTGAAGGGAAAATAAAAGATGCAAGTTTTATTGCCAATATCCTCTTAAAAGGCATTGAAATGGTGGAAACTGAAGGTGTTGTCCAGGTCATAAAAAACAATGCTAAAAATTGTAGGGTAGTTGGGTCTATCATGGAGGCTAGATATAGTCACATTTTTTGACACCATGTGCAGTCTACTCACGCAATTTGATAATGCAAAAGATTGGCACACCAATTGAGTGGTTTAAACAAGTATATGCGGAGGGTGAGGAGATCCAAATGTTTGTGAATAATCATCATATGTCACAAGCCATCTTCAAGACCACCTCTAAGTTGGAGTTGCCAAAGGTAATTTAAATTTTATTTTTTAATATAATTTTTGATTTTTGATTGTTTATTGTGACATGTAATTTTTATACCATTTTAAGTTGTCAAAACTCAATTTGTATCTCACACAATCATCATAAGATGACTTATGAAGGTGTGAGAGGCCTTGAGTTCTATGGTCATCAATAGCTTGTGGAGTGTATGGAGGCAATCAAGCATAGAAAGAACCAATTTATGAAAAGAAATGATCTTAAATGATGAGTGGTGGACTCATATGGAATATGTTCTAAATTTCACCGAGCCCATTATGAACATGATTAGGTATGATGATACTAATCACCCATGTTTGGGTGAAATTTATGATGGCATGGTGGATAAAATAAGATCAATAATAGATGCCAAGGAACATGATCCAACGAAAACATTTTTGAAAACTATTCAAAGGATTATTCTTGACCGTTGGAACAAGATGATCACCCCTTTACATATCTTAGCATTTTGTTTGTCACCAAAGTATTATAGAAAAGAAGTACTTTCATTGTCAAGGAGGGTGGCACCATATATGGATGGGGAGGTTGCTACTAGCTATAAGGCTACAATTAGAAATATATTTTCATATGAAGATATCCAATGTATTGTCTTGAGTGAGTTTGTCCAATTCATATCTTCAAAACATCATGATGCTTCCACTCTTCTAGAAAAATATAGGAAACATGTTGATGAGTGGTGGTATCTACATGGTCAAGGTTCAAATTATTTTCAACCTCTTGCAATTAAAATACTATCAAAAGTATGTATCTTTTTGTTTATTTATTTTTTCATTTTTCATTCAATACTATTATGCTATATTTTATCAGCAAGTAAAATTAAATACTAAATGTTGTATGCAAACCCAATAGGTTGAATTCTTTAGCTGATCAGAATTGGAGTACATACTCCTTCATCCACTCGGTCAAGGACAATCATTTTGGTACAAAAAACGTAGAGGATTTGGTCTATGTACACTCCAACTTTCATCTCTTGTCACATAAGAAACCTGAATACAATGAGGGTATGACGAAGAATTGGGATCTAGTCCCTGAGTGCTGATTTAGATGCTACAGTTGTACAACTTGCCTTAGCTTCTATAGATGACGATGAGGCAATTGCTGCATTTGATGTACCTAGTGGGAGTGGCAATCTAATTGATAGTGGTTCAAATAAAATAGAACCAAGTGTTGACCACAACCTTGATTCTTTTGATGAAGATGAATTTGAAGACTACTAAATTAAATATTGATTGTAATTTGAATTTTCAATGTGTAATAACATTTTGAGACTTTAGTATTTACATTTTTGTAAATTATGAATATGATTATATGAGGTATTTAAATATTCTATTTACTGGCAATTATGTTTATCATTTATGCCTAATGAATATAACTATTCTTATACTTAAATTTATAGTTTTGAACACGTTTATGTTTATAAATTATATATAATATATATATATATATATATATATATATATATATATATATATATATGTATATATAGATGTATATATATGTATATATATCCCGTACTCATACCCAAAGGGAAAAAAATTATCGTACTATCATACCCGTACCCATACCTACATCTGAACCCATACCCAAATCGATAACTTAGGTTTTTGGAAAAGTATAGTTGAAGAGTAGGGATCTTAATCATGATATTTAAAATGCAATATTTAAATTTAGGCCAAAATAGGGTAGTCAAGGGTGAGGGCACCCTTGACCAAGCCTATTTTGAATTTTAAATGCTCATAAAATAAATAGTTAGATTTAATTCCCAAATTTAATTTGATTTTCCAAAAATGGTAATAAAACAAGCAAATAATAAGCATAATTAGGTCCAAGCACTTAAGGGGGAGTCAAACAAGGGTGATAATTTATGACGCTACACTATCATTCTATTATAATTGGACTAAGTTGATATCTTATGCTTAATGAATAGTCATGGTCTAAAGGTAAGATCAAAGATCTCATACAAGAGGAGAGAATGAACTCCCTTTAGCATTGGTGGGCAAACTTTGAAGCCATTGATACCCATGAGGGGATACATAGGCAAGGTCATCATGAATCCTTGAGGTTTAAGATTAGGCATATGGATGACTCTAACCTTGGTAGCTTACCACTTTTATGTGTAAGCACATAAGAGGTGATGTTGAGTTGACACCACCACAGTGAATGGAGAAGTTAGGAAGTCAACTATTCTAATCTAGATGGAAAATGATTATTCAATTAATTTGGTAGTTGTTGTGAATTGATTTAAAAAAAATTGTAATGACCAAGGAGTGGATTTTACATATCATCCTTATCAATTGAATTAATTTTTAAAATTTTATATCAAAACTATTTTTCACCTATTTTATGTAATTGATATATCTAATACAATTTATTTTTTATTGATACAATATCTTTTTTTTAATTTCTTAGAAACATAATATAATACTTACTAATTAACTTATTCTATATAATATTGTAATACATATTTATATTAGAAAAACTACTAATATTTCTAATTGACTTTTGATTTGTAATATTAAATTTCCTTTGCATAACATTATAAGCCTTTAAATATCCTATTTACAATCTATTGTAGATTATTAATATTTTAAATATTTTTATAAGTTAATATTACAATTCTAATTTCATATTTTTAATTTTATTCTACATTTATATCTTAATACTTATTCATAGATTATTGCCTAATATTAAGAATTTTTGATAATTTATTATTAAAATTACATTAATATTCTTCTCATATTTTAGAAATATACTAGTATCATTTTTTATATCTTTGGTCAAGAGATAATATGTTAGAATTGAATGTCTATAGTCAATTTTTTTAAAGAAAAAGTCATTTAGCTTATATATTATATTATATAGTAGAAATATACAATTGTAAGGAGGATGTCGCCTATTGGTTACAAAAATTTCTAAAACAAAAGAAACTGGTTCATATAAAAAGCTTTAGCATTAACAAATAGAAAGCAACTAGAGATATTACATAGTTACAAAAAACTGCAAGTGTTTTCAATAAAATTTCTCATATTATCATAACTTTTCACTCCATATCACCATTTGCAACAAAATTCTCATTTTGGCACTCCTGAGATGAATCCCCATTATGTGCTAAGGTAGGAAATAGAGGAGGAGCATTGGCATTGTGGTGTCTGCGATGAGAGTGGAGGAAAGAAATGGTAAAGCATTTATCCTTTATTCCATTTACTAGCTAATTACCAATTACTTAAGAGTGTATATCAAGAACCCTATATAAATTTCTGGCAGAGTTCATTTGTAGAGCTTGCTTAAAAGCATCATAAACAACCACACACACTCTCTTATGTTTCAAGTAGCTTCTAGGAAACAAAATGCCAACCCAATACTTCCCATTACCAAAGTCATACATTTATCTGTTGTGTAGCAGACCATTATTGCCCAAGAATTGGTCATGGACCACTTCAACTACTATCACCTCTAGATATTCAAAGCATTGCGCAAGACATTAGACACAAAAATTAAAAGTACCTGGGATGGGAAAAAAAGTCGTGGTGCTTGGGGATGGTATATTTTTTCACCAAGAATAATTTGAATGCTTTCGACCACATTGGGATAATAGACATTAAAAATCTGCCATAATTTTATGTTTGACAAGTACCCATTGAAAGGTTGTTCTTAATTCTGTACCCAATTTATGACACCCTAGGATTCGTTGGCTAGTATCCCATTATCTGGAGAAGCAACAGATAAATTGAACTTTGGAGACAAGAAAAATGCACTACCTTGAAATACCACTTGCTTGATATGTGAACTGTCGAACAAGCACTGCTGATTGAGGAAATCTTGATTAAGCCCCTTTTAAAACGTAGCATGATTTGTAAACCAATGGAAATCCATTGATTAACAACTTCATAATTACTACAATCTTTTCATAGCATGCAATTAGAGACTTGGCACATTTTTATAAATTTGACATACTTTTAAATATGCTTTGGAAAATTTAATTAATGAGACTTTGACCTCTAGCATTAATGATTCTACTATAAGTTTGAATACAAAATGGGTACATGCCATGCGGAAATGGCTACCCAACATACAATTTGACTATTTGACCAGATTTATTAATTAATTAAAAATAAAGAGAATACTGCATCTTTATTTTTAATTAATTAAAAAATCTGGTCAAATGGACAGATTGTATGCTAGGTAGCTTTTTCCCATGCCATATATCCCCACCATTCTATTGTTAATGAAAAGACTCCCATGGGAGACGTGGCAGAGTTGTAGGGAGGGTTCCTAGGCACAATCATTGTAGTTTAAAATGTGACATATGCCTTAGCCTTGCAGAGCAAGGCATTATTTGTCACATTTATTGAAAGAACTAAATACTTTTAGATGTGTGTTATTCTATTTAATACACGAGCCTCCAATCACTTGTAATTATGAATCTGCAAAGACAATAAGATTATTGCAATAAATTGATTATAGTTTGATGTGACATCTACCACCACCATTCCACAAAAGGTGAAAAGACTTATAGTTGAAGTCTGGCAGAATTGCGAGGAGATGTGAGATATACTATAAATTATTCATCCTTAAGAGTGATTTGTATTAAGTCCTTAGACTGCCAAGTCAGAACATATGCTGCCTTTATGGCTCGACCGAGTCAAGAAGCCTTTTCTACCATTCCCCATCATTTCACTAACAATGATAGTGCTTTCTAGTAGTGACTAGCGGAATTGCAGGGACCCCTTATTCCATATTTTTGAATGTCTTGACCCATGTTGAGCTACCTTTGTGAAGCAATTCACTTAAATTGACCCGCCCGCCTTTCCCCACAATTTCATGGTAATTGGGAATGCTTCCTAATGGTAGCTAGTGAAATTGCAGAGAGCATTTCCAATGCCTTGGTAGAACCTATTACATTGCTAATATAAATAAAACTTCAACTGTTAGATTTAGATTTGAACAAAATTGTTATGAAACTAGGGATTATAAGGAGTTAGCCATTACTCTACATAATATTTGGCTTGCAAGATTGTTACAATTTATTGTGCGATGACTTTAAGCAATGATTCCTCTGTAACCATAGATTGTTAGAAGTTCATAAAAAACACAGGTTGATTGGTACCACATTACCCATAGATGATTGTGGATATTTTTTCTTTAGAGTTTATGCGGGTAGTATAGGAGTTTCCCCCACCATTCCTTAAGATTTTAAGAGAAAACAATTATCCTCAACATTTCTTCAATTTTTAGAAGGGTCGACAATGTTTACTTGATATTTATGAGGACTTGTTGCCCCCAACCCCTCACAAAACTTGAGACCCATTTTACTTAGAGAAATGTGAACTCTCAGAAGAAACAATCATTGCCACCATTAGATACTTATTGATGGAGATCTTATCATATTCAAACTTAGTCTCATGTTGATCATAACCCATATTAGCAAGACAATCTGTCACTGATTACCCTCTTTATAGATATGTGAAATTTGAATTTCTTCAAAATTATTTAAAAGAAGCCAGACCTGATGAATGTATCTTAGTTTCCAATTTTGCATTTTCTATCCTTGCACACATTCACAATTAATAGAGAATCTCCCTCTATGTGAATTTTTGAGATTTTTAGCTTTATTGCTAAATTTATTCCATGCAACAACACCTGAGCTTCAACAACATTGTTCATTCCTTGAGGAAGATGAATTGATTTAGCACCCACTAGTGAACCCTTCAAATCCACAATAACTATCTCTGCTCTTGAAACCCCACGGTTCCCTCTTGATACACCATCAAATTTTAATTTACAAAAGTTTGTGGAGGGAGGTAGCCATTCTATTAAATTTCTCTACAACTATTTCTTTGAAGGTTGATGTAAGCTTCCTTTGAATGGTAAGACAAGTAAACCCCACTGTTTTAATATTTTTGTGTCCCAAGTAAAAATATAAGATACATTTTTATGGTTTTGAACATAAGAGTTTACTACCTTTGAAATTGCTTTCTCAAATTTTAACAATAATTTTTTTATGAATGGAACCTCGTCCCTAAAAATATACTTGTTTCTTATCCACTATATATTCCAAATGACGATAGCGAGGACTACCTGCCAAATGCAAGCAAATAAAGAAGTTTTGTGTAGCATAATCCAGCTTGAGAAAAGATCCCAAATAGTCTTAGGCAACGTAGAGAACCAACTAATCTCTCTTTTACAAATTTCCAATAAGCTTGCACATAGGAACAATGTAAAAATAAATGATCTACATCTTCAAAAAATTCTTTGGATAATACACATTTGAACTTTTCTACAATTCCCAACTTGGACAACCTATCACTTGTTAGAATCCTATTTCTTAAAGCCAACCAAGAAAAACTACCTACCTTTAGTAGCACCTTATAGTTCCAAAAAAAAAGAATATGCTCTATGTGCTTGAGCATGCATGCCATTATTAATTATTTAACTGTATACCCTCTAGTTTTTGAAGGTGCCCAACTTAACCTATCCTCCAATTCTGATTTAAAAAGAAGAATATCTTTTAATACATTATTCAATAATGATTTTTGATTGTAAGATATTGGAGTATTTGACAAATATTTCCATACGACTTTCATTTTTAGAACATCTGTACCTTGAACATAATCTTTGACTTTAGGACCCCATATATCTAACAAAATTACTTTTGTTGATTGTAACTCCTAATTTCTCTATAGGGGGGAGACCATTCCACGAGTCTTTCCAAAAAAAACGATTTTTCTCCATTATTCACTTCCCATGATATATATGGATTTATGACTTTTCTACATGCTAATAAAAAAATTGACATTGTAGAGCCCATAGGGAGATTTGATATGGTAAAAATTATTTTTGGTCGCACATTGTCCAAATACTTAGTTTGCATTATTTGACACCATTTCAGACTTGGTTTTGTGTATAGATTTCATACTAACTTTTCTCCAAGAGGAGGGAAAATTCCTCCTTTCTTTTTTAGTAAAGAGGAAATTGCATTGAAATCGCCCGCTATTATAAAATTCTCCTCTCCTAGATTGTCCAAATTTTTTTTTAGATAGTCCCAAAGTAGTTTCTTACTAGCAGTTGAAATGAGTGCCCAAAATATTTAGACACTAAGGATGACCTCGTTAATCTTGGGTTTTGGAGTTCATAACCTTGTTTTAAAACATCTATAGGAAAAAAATGAAGCTTTGGGTTTTGAACAATATTTTCAACCTTTTGCAGTTGTCTCTTAGAGAATTTGAGCAAGTTTTGGTGTGGTAGATTAACTACATTCAACCACTTACCTTCCACATTTTCTGAGATACCCCATATTAAAGATCTGATTAGCTTGTATTTTTGACCTTCAACCATTAATGGCCAAGCAGGACTCATGGGGAGCAGAGCATCATACATGAGAATTTTAATCATATTTCCTTCATTTATAACAAACATAACATTCTCCTTCCTACTTGTGGGTGGTCTTATCAGGATATCCATAGGAATCTCTCTTTCAAATCCTAGGCTAAGCTCTTTTCTATTGTGTAGTACCGGTTCTGTATGAGTGCATGGTGAGTTTGACATTGGATCCCTAAGAGCCTTTGTACTCTTTTTAGGGTATAATCTAGTCTCTTTGCTTGTATGTACTGCCAAATTAGTATTCCTAGGGTATGGGTTCAACAACGAATCCACATGTATTATTGGGTTTTGAGGTTGAGCTTGTTGTCTTTGACAATGAATTTGTGGTAATTGGCATTTTGTTTAGGTGACATTGTGCACACACATTTTGTGGGGCCTCAAAAAGAATTTCTTGGTTCCAAACCCCATTTATTGATTTTTTGTGAAGTTGACAGGGGAGATCCTTCAAGATATACATCAATGCACACATTCTAACTGGATAAGATGGGTTTCTAAAAAAAGGGATATCATGTTTAAGAAAAATACCCATCTAGTAGGACAAAATCTCAATAAGTTTTGTTTCTTGATAATCCATTGGTAGAGAAGGAAACTGAACCCAAAATTAAATTTTCCTTATTGCAAAGTATTAGGGGCTAAAGTTGGGAGTCCATGACTACATATAAAGATCTAAACCCTCTAAAACTCATGCCTTATTTATGAAAATTGCATTCCTATTTTATTTTGTAGAAAAAATGACAATGAAGAAAGCGTTCCCTTGATCTAGATAAAATATTTTCTTAGCACCCTCCCATTTTGAAAAATCTAGTCTTGTAAAATATTTAAAGCAGGTGTAAGGTGCCAAAATTTACAGATTAGGGCCACACCTTAGTTGTACTGGATTTGTGGGAGTAATAGGTCCTACGGTAGTATTGCATTTACATTTACTATTCCTTTGTTTGCTTCAAAAGACTACAATTCCTTTTGTTGCTTTGGTACCCATATTTTCCTCGTCAAAAGCTTTCCAACCTTCAATATTTTAGGATTCTTTGGCAGGTTTCTTTCTTGCTTGAACTAATCTTTTCCTTTCTTCTTTGTATCTAAGAGGTATTTTGGCAAGGAGAACTTTGTTGGAATGGAGTTGGGAGATGAAAGTGGCACCTTCTGGTTAGAGATGATGTCAAACCAAAGTGGAAGGTTTCCAAGAGATTTCAAATAATTTCCTAAATTCCTAGGCTCAAATTCATAGATGTCAAAAGGCTCTTGTTTCTCTCGATTAATCTTTTTTCTTAAGCACAATGGAGGCCAGTGGTAAGAGGAATATTCTGGTAGGAAACTATATTAACAGTTTGAAAATTGATGGCCCTTACAATAGTCATGGGACCCTTGGAAGCAACCACCAATTTTGGGAATCTGAGAATATCCATGAGGCCCTTGAAAGTGACCACCTATTTTGAGATTTTGACTAACATTTATGAAAACTTGGCAGTTTACAAATAACTGATCCCTACGGTAGCCATGGGGCCCTTGGAAGCGACCACTATTTTTGAGATTCTGATGGCCATTTTTGAAAACATGGCAATTTGCAAACTACTAATCCCTTTGATAGCCATGGGCTCTTGGAAGTGACCACCATTCTTGAAAATCTATTTGTCATTCTTGAAAAACTAACGACTTCCTTGAAATGATGTGAAACCCAAAGCTCGATGCATTCTCCTCCTCATCCTAATGTTCAAACTTACATAGGAAGTTACTAGAGAGGATGGTTTCCAAGAGATTTTAAAGACTTTCTTGAATGCCCAGGCTGAGATTCACAAATGTCAAAAGGTTCTTGTTTCTCCCAGTTAAGATTTTTTCTTAGGCATAACGAAGGCCAGTGGTAAGAGGAATATTCTGGTAGGAAATTATACTGATAGTTTGTAGACTTCTGACGCTTACAATAGTCATTGGACCCTTGGAAGCGACTGCTAGTTTTTGGATTCTAACCATATCCATGAGGCCCTTGAAAGTGACCACCTATTTTGAGATTCTGACCAACTTTTTTGAAGAATGGCAATCAGATTTTTAGGAATAGTGGTCACTTCCAAGGGCCCCATGGCTATCAAAGGGATCAACAATCTACAAACTACCATGTTTTCAAAAATGGCAGTCAAAATATAAAAAATGGCGGTCGCTTCCAAGGTCCCCATGGATACCTTAGGGATCTGTAGTTTACAAACTACTAAGTTTTCAAACATGTTGGTCAGAATCTCAAAACAAGTGATTTCTTTCAAGGGCCTCATGGCTATGGTCATAATCCAAAAATTGGCAATCACTTCCAAGAATCCCATGACTATCATAAGGGCCAATAGTGCAAACTATGAGTACAATTTCCTACAAGAATATTTCTCTTGCCACTAGCCTCCGTTATGCCCAAGAAAAAAGCTTAACTAGGAGAAACAATAGCCTTTTGACATTTGTGAATCTGAGCCTAGGCATTCTGTAAAGTCTTTAAAATCTCTTGGTTTAATTATTATAATAATATAACATTTTAATTTATTAAAAATATAAGTTAATTTTATACTAATTAAAGTTTTTTATTTATAATATGGTAATATGTCTTTATATTATAAGAAATACTATTTTTTTTAGTATTGAGTTTTCTTTATATAATATTGATCTAACAATATTTTGTTTATAATCTATTGTGATTATAATGATTTTTAATATTCTTGCAATTTAATACTATAATTTTAATGTTGATTTCATAACCACTATTTAAAATATTTTATATTAGGTAAATTAGTTTTGAAGGGGCTTGTTGTCACTGTGCCCTCCTTGCATTCCCCACTTTATAATTGATCCTAGGGATCTAAATGGGTTTGTCATGTCAAATTACACCTCTAATTGTTGTGGTTCTCCCTTGCCATGCTTCAACTAATTTCCCAAAATTAAAATCCCAAAATTGGTTATTGTGAGTGGTTAGAGCTTTGATAGGTTCCTAGAACTCTATCAGACCCAAACCCAAAGCTAAAAACCAAAATTGGATCTTGAGTTCCTTCCCACTCCCTGACCCATGAAGCTTTGTGACTCAACCAAAAATATTAAGTTTTCATTGGCGATTTCATAGGGTTCAGAAAAAATCCTAGGTTCTAGAATGTAGTTCAAGTATCAATAGTTCCTGTTAGAAGAAGAAGGAAAATTAAGTGAAGCAAGAAGGTTTTTTTTCAAATCTTTCATGTGGTTCCATAACCTTGGTTAGACCCCGACTAGGAAATTGGAACCAATGGTTCCAATCCCCAGTTCTTGCCTTCTCGTTGACAAGGTTCCTGAAACCTTTTCCTTCATTACTCCAGAGACATTGACACAAGAAATAAAAGAGGAAACAAGGACAAATATTCAAAAAAGAGGAAAATTTGTCAAAGGGTTCATAGGTTTTGAGAACCTCCAAAACCTCCAATAGGTTCCTAGTTCCTCCCAAGCCCCATCGACTAAGGAAAAATAATGTAATAGGGAAGAAAAGAAGAAAGAGAATATAAAGGGGACATGGGAATAATGAAAAGAGGAAAATTTTGGAGGGTTCATAGGTTCTAAGAACCTCAAGAACCTCTGATGGGTTCTAATTCTCGAAGGAGCAGTAGGTTCTAAAAGGGACGAAGTAAGGGGAGCTTGGAAATACAAGATATAAAAATATGAAGGAAAGAAGGTTGGACGGTTCTTGGGAACTAGGAACCATTGGTTCCAAGTTATCAATTTCAGTCTCTCCCCCCAAACAAAGATAAAGAGTTGTCAAAGGAAAACACAAGGTCAAAGTTCTTTTACTCCACGAACCAACGGAAGCTCTGATAGGTTCCCAATACTACTCCAACCCTCAAAGGATGGGATAAAGTTAAAGGATGGTAGGAACCAAACAAATATAAGAACATAAAGGAAAAGAAAGTGGTTTGAGGGTTCATGGATTTCAAGAACTCGAGGAATTTCTAATGGATGTTGGGTCCCCGCTAAGATAGTTAAAACAAAAGGAAGACCAAGGAGGGAAATAATAATCATGGTTGGAGGGTTTTTTGGTAACCAAGAACCTACAATTTTGGTTTTAATTTTGTATTATTTTTGACAGTCCAAGGAATAACAACATCAAATCTAAAGGATCCCCATAAAGGATGTAAAGGAAAAAGAGAAAAGATGAGGAAAAGAACCAAAGAGAAAGAGGAGAAAAGAAAGAAAGAATATGTGGGAGGGTTCCTAGGAATCAAGAACCAAAGGTGGTTTTGGGATCCCTTCCCATTGTCAATGAGTTCTTGAGGCTCGTTCTTTCACCAATGTTGACTGATACCACCAAAAAAGATGAATATTGGGTCATTTTCTTCACCTACTTCTCCTACAACACCATTAATGCTTGTAGATACCAAATATTGACCTAGGGAAACTCCTTAATGGAATTTAATATATTTTGAAACAAATTCAAGGGAAAATGACACCCATGCTCTTTTCAATGCTATAAATATCCCTTTTTCGAAGCCTCATCCCTAGGTCATGATTTAAAAAGAATCCTTTGGTGTTTTCTTCCTTTATGCACTCCAAACCTACAAATCATTAATAAGGCATGGAAAGTGTTGATGGTAAAAATAACACAACAATGTTAAAATAGAATATTACTACCCTATTTCTCCTAAAAAAGATAGATAACTTATAGCCAACTATCTTCCAAGGTCTCTGTAGTTGGTTCTCAATTGTGCTGGTGTTGTTCAATGGCCTATGCAACTATAATCTTCAAGGGACTTGCTGGTAAAGGGTACAAACTGCATAATATAAACTAACTTAACATTTGGGGGGTGTAAATAAATAGAAAAAGATAGAACAAGGCGTGGGACAATAAATCATAAATATGAATTTCATTTAATTCAGACATACAAACTTCACAATGAGCATCTCTTTCAAATAACTAAAACCAAAAAATGATACAATCCATAGAATAGTTTGTACCACTACATGGATTAATAGTGCTAAATCAATACATACAATCATTCATCATCATTAATCCTTTTAAAAAAACCAAACCAGAACACATCACTAGCTCATTACTAAAATTCATAGATCAACAAACATAAAGAAATTCCATTCATAGATAACTCAATGAAATAGTCTCAAATTTAGAATCTTCTATTGATTTTCATCAAATAAGAGACATTTATGCACAATATTCACTGGCATACGAATGACTATGCTTCATCAACATTACTATTAAACTAATTCTGAAATAACATCAACTGTACTGAAAACTTGTAAAATGTCTAAGTATCTTTGCATAAAAATTGTAAAAGCTTCTAAAAACTAAAAACTATACTAGATCTCTCTTTAGGTGGCTAATCCTTGCTTCAATGAGCCAAACTTTACAAAATGGAGAGAAATTCTACATATAGGCAATTTTGCACTAATTCCTCTCATAAAAAATTTAGATCCATAAATCATGGGGTGACTGGGGCAATGTAGGATAATTGTCAATTCTGATTTTCACTCACTGATTGATGATCTTTTATTAAAACCTATGCTCAAGAAGGGAAGATAGAGCTGTTGGGATCTTCAGTTAAACTTGTGTCATGATCCTGCAAAATAGGAAAGGGAAGTTGTCCAGCTGGTCATGCCCTTTTGATGTTCTTCTAGCAAAGGGAAATGTCATTTCCACTTCATTCCTACATTTTATACTCCAGTATGTACTCATCATAATTAATAAACACTTACTGGAGTACATCTGCATCTGACCCATCTACCCAATTTTCTTCAAACTTTATTCTTTTCATCTCAGCAAAGGAAAAATCTTGCATACCTCCAAGTTTGATAAGCTCCCTTCTAGTAGCATTTATTTCTTCCTTGATATCCATGAGCCTATCCATCAAGAGGTCATCACCATCATCCCCTTTTTGCATTACCTCCTCAAATCTACTATTCCATTTCTCCTTGATTTTATGCCATATGTTACAGGGATGTCTTCATTAACAAGTATAGCGATACTTGCTCCCAACTCCTCAATTTTCTCATGAAGATCCTTTCTAGCCTATTGCACCTCATTCCTATTCCCATAAATGAATGAAGACTGAAATCTAATGATGTTGATGGTCTTTTCAATGAAATATGCATTGTCTTCTTCTAGTATGGACTGTTCCAACAAAATTTGTATTGGTAACTTATTGATATCTTTTAACTTCCTTGCATGCTCTGTATATTCTTCTTCTTGATTTCCAAGAGTCTCAACATGTGAAACCATATCATTAACCAATTCTAATGCACCTTCATGAGCTTTACAACTTTCAACAAGCAAATCATCCACTTCTTGATTTAGTCTAGCAATCCATCTATCCATCATTCCCACCTTATTTCTCATATCAACAAGGTTATTGGCCTCTTTCTTGCTTAGCAAAATTGGTGTCTCAGGAGTAGTAGATTGCGAACAAATAGGAGAAGACAAATATTTCAAAAAAATATGCAATTGGTCTATCTATGATTTGAGCTCATCCTTCCTTTGCTTGTCCTTTACCATTCTTGATTTAGTGGAAGAGGCTACGATATCAATATGATCCATTTGTTGGTTCCTTGTAGGCCTTCCCAAATTCACCATGCCTAGTTGACAATCACTTAGCTACAATTCCTGTCTATCTTTATCAACCATTGGAATGACACATTCAACTATAATCTCCCCAACATCTGGCAACTTGGTAAAATGGAGGACTCTAACCCTTTTCTTGGGCCTCTCCTTTTCAATTTCTTTCCTTACATCATCCAAGTTAAAGGGCTGGGGTTGCACTATTTATTTTCTTTCCAAATCAAGTTTTAACCATGTTGGGGCAGCACGAGGAGTTACCACTTATGTAGAAGAAGATGTGGTAGGAGAGAGAGGTTGATAGAGTGCTACTTTAGGTTGAGAATCAACCTCTTATTGATTTTCCTTTTCTACTTTTTCCTTGGCTAGCCTATCAGCTTCAACTTTCTCTTTTTCTTCCTATATCCTCTTGGACTCTTCCTCCTCTTCCAATATCCTTTCCTCCAACATTTGATCTCTTTTCCTTTCTAATTCCTCAACTCTCTACCACATCTTATCAACTTCTTGCTCCTATTTACCTTGCTCTTCTTCTTCAAGCCTTCTTAGTTCTAGATCTTCTTCTTCTTTCTTTTTTCGAGCCCCCTCCATTACTTTGAACTTAGCTTCAAGGGATTCTTTCTCTCTCTTTTGCTGAGCCTTTTCTTCTTCTAGTTCCCAGATTCTCTGCAACAGAGCTAATTTATCTCTTTCTTCTTTAGCTTTCCACTCTGTTTCCCTTTGTTGTAGCAGAAGATATTCTTTCTCCTTTTGTTTTCTTGCCAATTCTTCAACCTTTTCTATAGTTTCTAATTCTTGTTGCTTGGAAAGCATCACAAATTTGGCCTTGGCCTCCAATTCTTGTTGTTTTTCAATCGCCTTAGCTTGTGCTTTAACATCAACTTCTTTCTTTGCATCCTCAAACAACTTCCATTGATCGTCTAGGGTCAAGACATGTTTAGACTCAACACCTTCAAAATTTTCAGTAGAAGCAGTCACAAGAGGTTCATTATCTGACTGTGTGGCCTTTGAATAAGTATTGATTTCATGAATTTTAATCTCCTTTTCTTTTCCCTTCAGAGTTTTAGCTTGCTCATGTGGAGTGCTTGTGGGTACTTCTTTAGAAGATTTTTCAGGGAGAGGAGGATGAGATGAAGATCCTTCTCTAGCTACGGTAGTTTCCAAACCCAATGATTCATGAGTTTCTCAGACAAGTACTTTTGGATCAACATCCCCTTTAGGAATAGGAAGCAAATACTCCAATTGGTCTTTACGAGCTACCCTTCTCTTGGTTCTCTTGTATCCCCGGGTACCTCCTGTCTTTCTCTTTTTTGAAGCTTGAGCCTGTGGCTCCCTTATCCTCATGACTACCCACTTGATACTTCTATCCATCACTTTTCTATAATTTTTTTTGATATCAATAAATTCTTCCTCATCCCAGTCTATTGGGTCCAAGTTCTTAGTGCCTATCTTTCCTTCTTGATATCTGTGATCCAAAGTTACACCATCATCTGACAGTGTATCATGAATGTATTCAATTCACCCCATACTCAATCATTTGTGGAATGGTAAGCCTCTCATAACTTCTCCTCCTAACATCATAATCATCATGTAAATCAATCCAAAAATCTTCCAAAAAATTATAATGTTTATTAAAAATGATAGGGTTCAGACCATTCATCATATTCCCCAGATCAAAGTGTTTCCAGGATGTATATAATCCAAACTTCAAATAACTCAATTCCTCATATACTGCCTTTGTAGCCACATTGTGAAGACAACAATATTCTCCCAATTTCATGGGAAACTTATGGCATGCAGGCTTGTGTTTATTGGCAAATTTTGTATTGACTCCCATAGCTTGATTTATGAATTCCATGAGGACAATCCTATCATTGCAACATCTTGGGAGTAGGTGAGGATGTCCATCAAATCCTTCCAGTTAGAAATAAGAGAACTTGGGGTATTGGATATACCAATGTCCCCACTCAGCAATGAGAGCCATGACATCTCTAGTTAACCTAAATCGAGCATCCCCAGTCAATCAGTTGATGATGATATAAATGAATGCATCATTGAACCTTATATGGTGTAGCTATGATGTATACAAGGTTAATTGATCATAATGGTTCCATACCTTCTACTATCCAGGAGCTTCTGCCAATATTCCTATTGCATTCAACTGAAGAAACATACCCATCCTTGTAGCAACATATATAAGATAGGAAGTCATAAAGAAGCTCTTTGTTTCCCTCACCTTCAACATCTGATTGTGCAAATTATTAGATAAGATCATGCACCAATCAAATTACTATCTTCCATCAAAAATAGCTTCAATGAATGGGAGCATCCATTCCCTAAAGCATGCAAAGTCATTCTTTCCAAACACCCTAGAAAGCATCAGAATTAAGTCATCAACTTCCTTCTTGAAGTCTCCCCTTTTGTGCTATTCAGGCACCTTGGTTAAGGACTTCTTCTTTGTCCTCAACTGCTTCTTGTTCATGTGAGATCTATTAATATATTTATCCTTATTAAATTTCTACAATGATTCTGCTTTAGTCAACTACTTATTGTTCTTTGGGGCAGGTGTATTAAACATGAACCTCACAATTTGTGGGGATAAATCGATTATTAAATTTCCTTGTTCATCCATAAACTGCCTTGATGCAAGATTGTAAGCTCCTACTACAATCAAAATGAGCTTTGGGCACTGAACTGAGAGAGGGAAGAGTGTAACATGAGCTAGCCCATATTGGACTATTATTTTTGTCCTTCCAGTCGCCTCTTCTACAAAAGTCTTGAGAATTAGTTCCTCACAATCGAATGATCCCAAATTAGTGTTTGTAACATCGACCCATCCTGAATCTAGTTTGCTAGCTATGGGAGTGTCACTCTGGTGTTTGCATCTCAAAGTATAGGGTAGTTGCTCCAACTTTATCTTCTTTGGCTTCGCTTGCCTTGAACTCTATGCAGCTTGGACTTCCACTTGTGAAACTTCTACATATGCTCTTGACATTGTTTATTCCTACAAGACAACCCTGGATTAGATCAATAGAAAGCATGCATATCATCCTTAGAAGGTTTAGCTTTCATATTACCCTTTCCTTCCATAGGTAGCCTTTTATACTTAGTGAAATTTGAAACTCATCAAAGGTGGAACCAAGAAAGGGACCAACATTGGAAAGCTTCTAGTATTGGTGGGATCGAGGTCAGGATCAACATCAGAACCGGGACCAGGACTAGAATGAAAACTAGACCTAGAACATAACGTAGTTCCAAGTCTTGCTTCCATTTTGGTTTCGCTCTTTCCAGTTGAAAAAATGTGGAACATAGCCAAAACCTGAATGAAAGTGGGCTCACAATCGAATATGAACCTATACTCACACACTTATGAATTGAGTTTGGTCCTGGCTCCACTTTCGCAACTTTATCATTAAGCGTGAAGCAATCTAAACTAAGCAGACATAATGAATTAAAATGAGGTCAGATGAGGGGATGAGGAGGCTAAAATAAAGGCATGAATCCCTTATTGATATGACTGAGGTAGAACCAAGCCGGCTAGGGCACAATTTCATAAAGAAATAGGGCACAAACCCTAGTTTTCATAACCCGTCGACTCAAAAAATTAGGGCATCACAAACCCTTCATGAAAACTACTGAACTAGCATGGGAATAAGGTCAGGTGGGTCCCTAAATGGATTTCAAACCTCTTAAAATTCCAAGAACCGATCAAAAATAAAAACCCTAAATGAAACTAGGGTACGATAGTACAAACATCCCAAAAAAAAGGAAAATGATAGAAGACCGACAAATAAACAAAAAACAAATGAAAAGCACACCGAAAATAGCATAAAAATACCAATAGAAGAAAGCAAAAGAAAAATAGAAGAATGAAGGAAAGCGAAGATTCACGAGAAAAATCTCACGGACATGCGAAGAACACAACAAAAAAAAATAGTAAACAACACACAAAATTAAAAAGAAGAAAAACCACCTACCTCAAAACACTACCAAACATGATGAAACTCGATTGAAATCCACTTGCAAATGTTTTCCTTTAACCAAATTGTGCCTCTCTTTCACACATTTTGGGATCTCGTTCACTAAAAAAAATTAGGCAATAATGATAATGAGAAAATTAACCTTGATTAAGGTTTTGAATTCAATTTCATAGATGTGGAAGGCCTATAATTAATGCAATTAATGTTGGTGGTTGGGCAAGGATCAAAGTGGGAATGAGTACATAACTATCGTGTAACAAAAGTAAAGCGGGGAAGAAGACAATAACAAAATGGGGGAGGGATTGGGATCATAACCCATCAAGGAACTCTTTGAAAGTTCTCGGTTTGGTTTCGGTTTCGGTTCCGCTCCTGCCAAAGATGAAGAAAAAAAACCAAGAACAAAAAGGAACGAGAAAAGACAACAAGGTGGGATCAGGACCAAAGAAAGCGATCCCAAAACAAAACCGAGCAAAATGCAAAGGCGGAGGCAGAGGCGAAAACTGAATGGGAACTAAACTAGGAAGTTTGTTAACAAGTTCCAAGTTCAAGTTCCAATCCGGGTTTGATCCCGCTAAAAAGGAAAATAAAAAAGGACAAAGGAAGGGGGAGCAAGGAAAAGCCTACCCCAAATGAAACATTGAGAAATGAAAAAAACACAAGGAAAAAAATTTGGACATGGAACTTTGCAAGTTCCAGATTCAGATTTCGTTCTGGTTCCACTTCTGCCAGAGCAAAAAAAAACAAAGAATTAGGAGAAAAAGAACAACTCCTAAGTCCCAAACAAAACACCAAGGACAATAAAAACAAAGGGGGACCCATTTTGACCCAAAAATTAAAATGGGGTTGTTATGCAAGGCATAAAAAATGGCAACTCGGTTGGGAAAATGGTTTACCCATTTTCAAGACGCTGAGGAATTCTGTCACCTAGAACCTCTGGTTCATGAACATTTTACACTCAAGTATGATCAGTCATGGAAAACAAGGTTGAGTTGGAATCTCAAATGTAAATCAACATTAACTACTTCGAATATGAGTGTGTGCATGTATGGTGCATCTATTTTTCTTAAAAACTCCTATTCTTAAACAACCGTATTCAAGATTCAAACTACGTGAGGTGAACCCTTTTAACTATCATGTAATGATATCATGGGCATTGCTCCGCTGGCAGTCAAGCATCTATAGCCCTGACGAAGATACCTCTAGTTCTCTCAAATCATTTCTCTATTGTCGGTCAAGCGTCCATAGCCCCAATAGAGATACTTGAACTACCCTTCTTATATTGAGTTTGTCATCATTCAATGATTCTCTTTTCTTTCTCATTTTTATAAGATTTTCTTGGAGGAATTCTTTTATTAGCTTCTCTCAATACTCAGGTATAACAACCTGAAATTTGGGGTTGAGAACTACAATGGACTTCATGACAGTGTCAGGATTCATATTTTTCACTCAAATCTAAAATAAAGCCACCTAGAGACAAATGGGATTTTATATAGAACATATGTTCTTATCTATTTTGTGATAGATTCAACCGTGGTTTATGAGATCTCTTAGAATATACCTATTTGTGCTGAGCCTATTGGATCATTATACAAAAAGAACACAAGTCACAGGTCATGAAACAATTTTTTGTGATAGACATACCTAAAAAAACCTCAACCAACTTCTCTCCTAGTACCTTCAGTATGCTTTAGATAACTTCACCCATCACTGGAATTGGAGAAAATGAAAACCCCCAGAAACAAACAAAATAGAGAAAGAAAGACAACAAAAATGAAGACAAAAGAAACACAAACAACAACAAACAAACCAAAAGCAAAAAATAACTAATTACATATATACAACCAAAAATGAACATTAGACCCCTCAAGAGCCAAAGTGGTGTTTTAGAAATCACTCGTTGACAGGAAAAGGAACGGGTTCTCTTGTTAGAGCACTTAAACGAAAATAATTTTCACCAAGGATCTCTGCAATTTGATATGGTCCCAACCAAAGTCGGTCAAAATTTTGGTGATCACCTTTTCTTTCCCTGTCTTTGTCCCACAATAGTACCAGGTCTGATATCCTAAAGGATTTGATTTTGGCTCTTTTTTCAAACCAACGTTTGACAATAACCTGATTTTTAGAGAACTGCTGTAAAGCAGCATATCTCTATTCCTCTAAATTCAGTAAGCTAGTAAGCCTGACCTCTATCCTATCATCATTCGAGTAAAACTCTTGCATAAACCTAAGGATAGTTATTTGTAAATGCATAGGAAATACTGGGTCTTGGCCATAGATCAACTTAAATGGCGAGTTCCCTAAGGTGACTTTAATACGATTTCTATCTACCCATAAGGCATATCTCAGTTGCGTGTGCCAATCCCTAAAATTACTTTCTAACATCTTCTTGATTACTTCCAATAGATTTTTGTTAGTAGACTCTGCTACTCCATTCCCCTATGGGTAATAATTAGAAGAATATTTCAACACAATTTTATGTTCATATGCCCATTGAATAAATTCCACAAAAGAGAAAGCAGGGCCATTATCACATACTAGGGAAAATGGTACTCCAAACCTGGTAACGATGCATTCATTAAGGAATTTGATGACCACCTCGGTGGTGCTATTCTTATAAGGCCGAGCTTTATTCCAACATGTAAAACAATCAGTTTTCGTCAAAATAAATTTGTGATCTGTAGAAGAATTCAGGCTAATCACCCCAACAAAATCTAATGCGCATTGGGTGAATGGCCTTACCTCATAAACAGGTTGTAGCAGCATTACTGGATTGTGTTCCCTAGATGCAAAATTCTGACTTGTATGAAATGTCCTTACATGTTGGTGAGCATCATGGAATACATGGGGCCAGTAATAACCTACTCTCAAAATTTCATGTGCCATGGAATCAACAGAACCATGTCTAGTACCGTGTCTACCATGAAATTATGTTATGACTTGTTTTGCTTGCTACTGATCATGGCAACATAGATAGACATCCTCAAAGTTTCTTTGGTACAAAGCTACCACTTTAAACATATAGTGGGAACTCTTCACCGTGAGTGCTCTCCTATGAGTAGCATTCATTCCATCTAGAAATTTGTTATTTAACAACAAAAAAATCAAACCAACATACCAAGGATCGTCTATAAATGATTACACTATATACTATTGATAGGTGATCTTAGCATCAACGTCTGCCATTGCATTGGATAGGCCTTGTCTGTGGACTAACTTCATTAGATGGATTCAAGATCAAATTATTGTAAGATTGCCATCCATTTTCCCCGTCTCTCTCCAAGTTCACTCTGCATAGGAAGTGACTTCATAGCAGGGTCAAGAACTATGGCAATAACTTGACTATAGAGGATATAATGCCAAAACTTCTTGACAACTCGCACAAGTGCAAAAGCTTTTTTCTCCAAAAGCGGATACCTAACTTCAACTTTTTTGAATGGAGAACTCATAAAAGCAATAGGTCTTTCATCTCCTTCACCTTTTCACTATGTTAAAACAATGACACATGAGTGGTCCAATGCGAAATAATATATATAAAATGAATTAAGATAATCAGGGCTAGTTAAATCTGATGCCTTTGAAATAAACTGTTTAATCTACGAAAATGCATATTTAGCCTCATTAGTCCACTCAATCTTAGCATCTTTCTTCATCATTTCATTGGGGGGTTTGATGATCTCTACAAACCCAATTATAAATTTTCTTACAAAATTTATCTTTCTGAAGAAAGATCTCATCTCCGTTTTATTGCCTGGCATGGTTAGTTTCAGAATGGATTCCACTCTCTTTGGATCAATTGAAATTCCCTTTTCTGATATTATGTGGCCTAGTAATTTTCCTTCTGAAACTTTAAACAAACACTTTTTCGAATTGAGGGAGACTCCATAGCTTATGCACTTTTGAAGGACCTTTGATAGGTCTATAGAATGGTTTTCTCTATTCTTCAAGAATATTGTCAAATCATCCATGTAGATGATAATACATTTACCCACTAGATCTTTGAATGCCATGTCCATTGTGCGTTGAAATGTGGCCCTAGGGTTGACGAGTCCAAATGGCATCCTCTGATAAGGAAATGTCCCCCACTTGGTAGTGAAGGTAGTTTTCATTCTATCCTCATGATTGACCAATACCTAATTGTATCCTGAATATCCATCCAGGAATGACATCATTTGTGAACCATTCACTATTTGCAACACCTCGTCGAGGGAAGGGAGCAGATAATTGTCCTTCTATAAAGCTTTATTTAGATTTCTAAAATCAACACATAGCCTGATTTCCCCACTCTTCTTACAAATAAGGACTAGGTTAGCAACCCATGATGTGTGCCTTACTAGAAAAAATTATCCTTTCTGATGTTAAATTTTGTACCTCCTTTAGAATCAGAGGTTCGGTGAGGGCATTAATTGGGCATTACTTCTACCAAAATGGCTTTGCTTCAGGCTTCAACGAGATGGTGTGCGTGATTATTGAAGTGTCAAAAGTCTTCAAGTCATTATATCCCTAGGCTATGGTTACGATGTCTCTTTTCAGTACTCCCAAGATTTTGCCTCTGATTTCCTTGGGATAGGTTTTACTAATAAAAATATTCTTCTCTGACCTTGAGTTTGCCAAGTTGTATGAATTATATTTCCCTCCATCATCTATGGGTACTTTCTCACGAGCTCAAGGTTTAGAATGAAAGATTCTCTCCAAGGCCACCATTCCCTTAGGAATGTTGTTGGATTTTAGGTTGATTATGCCTTCCACATCACAATTTTTTGGATCCCAATCTTCCTGATCTCGATCAAATTCATCAATAATTTGACCTTCAAACACCACTGAACTTGTGAGGAATGCAATAATATGTTGATCATCATCAAATTCTTGGAAATTTTGATGTTGACAAGGATAGTAGGGATGGACACTAATTCCATAGAGAATATTTTTAGTTTGGTATCCTACATGGGCTCCAAAGTACTCGCAACAATAGCCAGTGCATCCGTGATCTGATTTTCTTCTTTGGGAATCAATTTAATTCCAAAAGCATCAAAATATTCTATAAGATTCCATACCATGTTCCTATACGCAACCAACCTTTTATTATGGCATGTATATTGACTATGTACTTGTTTAATGATTTCCTCTGAGTCCCCCATGACTGCTAGAGTTGTGATCTTCTTTTGATGCGCAGACATTAGTCCTTTAGCAAGTGTTTAATATTCTGCGATGTTATTAGTGCAGCCAAGTTGCAACTTGTAAGAAGAAAAATATATTTTCCCTTTCGGGTTTGTTAGCTCAACTCCAGCTCCACTCCCTATTTTATACTTAGAGCCATCAAACTTAAGAGTCCAGAGTTGGTCTGGGGCAGGGGTTTCCTTCTTCGGGTGATTCGTGGGTGTTTGTTTGTGAAGAGTAACTGGAAGCTCAGACTGGTTTATCACATTAGGCTAAGAGGTCTAGTGAAAATGGTGTTGATTGGGTACCTTACTCAGATTCATAAATTGTGTAGGGACTATACCTTGTATCTCACCTTGATCAGCGTTCCCAGAGTTGGTCATTTATTCGAGCAATCCCTTGGGGATTGGAAGATTAGTAGGGGTAGGTGTGTTGATCAATTTCTGAGATTTCTCAGCATCATAATGTGAATCAAACAATAAGAACTTAGTCTATACAATATGGGAAGTGACTTCATCTTTGGTATGACCGATCCTTGTTAGGATAGTTGCATTTGTAACCTCAAATGGAAACTGACTCGAAAGGTATTCTGGGGTGGGATTCATAGTTGTCATCTGACTGACAGACATGATTTAAAATGTTAACACAGGGTTGACATGTCAGCTTAGAATGAATTTGGTAATGGACCCTACACTAGTTTGGGAGTAAAAGACTCCATAAATCAACATCATCTCCTAAGACCATCCTGTCTTGTTGCAATTTCCTCATCAGAACTTGGTGATTAATTGTGATCATATCGTCCCTAGGTTCCAAAGGTTGTGAGTGTTTAGGTTTGACCATTGAGAAGGTCATAATTTCTTCTTCTCTCCTATACACTCCCATCTCAGTTTGAAAATATGATACCTCATTAGGACAATCATATTTTGTGATCATATGTTTTAATCGAGGTTCGCTTTCTATCCTAATCTAGGTTTCTATCCCTTTCCATGGGAGCCACATATGTGATAAATCTAGAGAAAGATAACCCCCAAGAATTTTCATCAAGTTCCAACTAAGCAATATGCTATATGTTTTAGGTATATCATCCACCTAAATATCTATATATGTTTGGATCCATGGTTCTGATCCAATCTGCACATGCATATTTTTAATTCAGCAATGACATTGACCTCAGTTTTATCTAACTATATCACTTTCTTGTGAGTTTGAACTAGACTGAAACCCAAATTTTTTGCAAATGGAGAAGGGCATGACATTATATGAGGCTCTAGAATCTAAGAGACAATTGTGTAGATTCCTTTCATAAATCCTCAAGCTCAAAAGAAATGGGGGTGTGCCTGTCTTACCTCCGTATAGGGTTGTGTTCATATCATTAGTTGGAGTTTCCTTATTCTTTCCTCTTGACTTATATTCCTCCTCTAAGGCTTTCAATACAATATCAGGTTGGGTAGGACACCACTTTAGGATGTCAAAAAATGACAAAGAAGTCCTTTATTTTTGCATTTCTGAAACAAAATCAAATTCTATATCTTTATTCCTAGGAAACGATAGAATAGAAGGAGAGTTACCTTTCTTTTGTGAATCTGATGAGCCTTTTTGGCAGAGGTGGACTGTTGTCAGTATTCTGGTTTGGAGGAACTATCATGTTCAGAGGGGTAGACATAGTTAACAACCCCTTGTTCTAATTCCTTAAGAAATGGCCTCCCTTGGTTTGGAAGGCCTGGGCATCATATGTGTCTTCCCTTGGTTCATTCTCTCCCTGCATGGGAAAGTGGTATTGTTCATCAATGGTCTCAAAAGTCATGGTTGTATCCACTGATCCACTACCTTGGTTGGGATTTCCTTGTGGTGGGTGGGAGTTAGCTTGTTCTATCTTGACAACCTTTTCCATTTCAGGGAAATTAACCTCAAAGTGCACAAAAGTGCTATGTAACCTGCACCAATTCATCATGAGATACAAATCTTCTACATTTGCAATGTGACGATTTTCTTCACTAGACTGATAATTGTGGGGGACTCCCCCATTATTTGGTCCAGTGTTCCAATTTCCTATTATTTTTAGACCTCTAATTATATGCCCTATTCTGGTTTTGATATTTTTGGTTGGGGAAGTTTTGACCCTGATAATTTCTATGGTTCTGATTAGCATAATTGTTTTGACTGGAAAACCCTCCCTAGTTTTGATAACCCTGATTTTGGTATCCTTGACTCTGGTTTCCCTGATTTTGGTTTTGGCCTTGAGAGGGGTTTAGATTATGTTGGGCCATTTCATTCGTCACTTGAGATAGAGTTTTCTTCAAAATTTCTACCTCTGAAGTCAACTGGGTGGTATGGTCACTTTTTGTAGAATTTATAGCGAAAGAGTGAGTTGCAAAATTGGATCCTCCAATGAAATTAGATGAGTTCTGAGCCTGTTGGGATGGATCTAGAATCCCACCATTAATCCATGGTTGCAGGGAAGGAACTTTTATCTCAACTAAAGGTCCATAGGTCGAGTGGGACATCCTTGGGACTGTATTGAATAGGGAATTGGATTAGGCATCAAAGGGTATCCCAAGGGAGGAAAAACTCCTCTGAGGCTACCTGATTGTGAGCTTATCTATTCTTGCAATTTAATGGCAAGATGGTATACCTTGGACATTGAATCAATATCTGGTGCAAGATAAGTTCTTTGGAGAAATAAACCAATGAGCTGGTCTATGGCTTTTAGATAAGATCCGATGGCAATATTTTCGGCCATGAGATAAGGATCTTGCAACCACCTGTACATTATGTAGAAACAAGTATTAAAGAGGGGAAATGGCTCATGTAGTTCCTTCCTAATCATGGAAAAATGGTGATATAAGATAGATGGACCCACATAGACCCAAAATTTTTTGATAAAGGCATCCTCTAAGTTTTCCCAACTCAGGATAGATCTAGTGGGTAAGTTCAGATACCAATTATAGGCCATATCCTCTAAGGAATAGGGAAATAATCTGCATGCAACATCATGATGGGCTATTTGAGCCCGTGTACAAGCATCTTTAAATTCCTATATGTTCTCTTCAACACTTTTTGACTCTCCATGGGAGTACCTAGGATAAAATTTCTCAAGATTCTTAGGCATCTCATGAATGCCACCAAGAATGATTCCCAATGGTGAAGGGTTATTTTCAAAGAAGGCCATGGGTGGTGGAGGATTTGGTTGTACCAACACTAATATTGATGGAAATCCAAGTGGAGTGGGTGGTGGTGTTAAATCCCTACAAGTTCTAGGCCTAGTAGGTGTTTGGAGTTCGAGAAATGGGTCGGGGTTTGCAGAAGATCTGAGAATTCTTCCAAACCTTTCTGGTGAAAATGACCCGATTTGCTCCAGTTTGTTCCTTCAGGCCCTCCTTCTAGCGCCAGTTCTATTGATGGTCAAAATAACACAACAATGTTAAAATAGAATATTACTACCCTATTTCTCCTAAAAAAGATAGATAACCTATAGCCACCTATCTTCCAAGGTCTTTGTAGTTGGTTCTGAACTATGTTGGTGTTGTTCAATGGCCTATGCAACTATAATCTTCAAGGGGCTTGCTAGTAAAGGGTAAAAAATGCATAATATAAACTAGCTTAATGTTTGGGGGGTGTAATTAAATAGAAAAAGATAGAACAAGGTGTGGGATAATAAATCATAAATGTAAATTTCATTTAATTCAGACGTACAAACTTCACAATGAGCATCTCTTTCAAATAACTAAAACCACAAAATGATACAATCCATAGAATACTCTATACCACTACATGTATTTTATAATGCTAATTCAAGACATACAATCATTCATCATCATTAAACCTTAAAAAAAAACCAAACTAGAACACATCACTAGGTCAATACTAAAATTCATAGATCAACAAACATAAAGAAATTCCATTCATAGATAACTCAATGAAATAGTCTCAAATTCAGAATCTTCTATTTATTTTCATCAAATAAGAGACATTTATGCACAACAGTCACTAGCATACGAATGACTATGGTTCATTAAAATTACCATTAAACTAATTCTGAAATAAAATCAACTGTATTGAAAACTTTTTAAATGTCTAAGTATCTTTACATAAAAACTGTAAAATCTTTTGAAAACTATAAACTATCCTATATCTCTCTTTATGTAGCTGATTATTGCATCAGAGCCGACCTTTACAAAATGGAGAGAAATTCTACATATAGGCAATTTTGCACTAATTCCTCTCATCAAAAATTGAGATCCACAAATCATGGGGCGACTGGGTCAATGTAGGATAACTATCCATTCTGATCTTCAATCACTGATTGATGATATTTTATCAAAACCTATGCTCAAGAAGGGAAATATAGAATTGTTGGGATCTCCAGTTAAACTCATGTCATGATCCTGCAAAATAGGAAAGGGAAACTGTTTAGCTAGTCGTGCCTTTTTTATGTTCTTCTGGAAAAGGGACATGTCATTGCCACTTCATTCCTGCGTTTTTTGCTCCAGTATGTACTCATTATAATTAGTAAACACTTTCTTGAGTACATCTGCATCTGACCCATCTACCCAATTGTCTTCAAACTTTATTCTTTCCAACTCAGTAGAGACAAACTCTTGCATATCCCCAAGTTTGATAAGCTCCCTTCTAGCAGCCTTTATTTCTTCCTTGATATCCATCAACCTATCCGTCAAGAGGTCATCACCATCATCCCATTTTTGCATTACCTCCTCAAATCTACTATTCCATTTCTCCTTGATTTTATCAAGGAGGAGGCCATTTGTTACAGGGACGTCTTCATTCACAAGTATAGCAATACTTGCTCCCAACTCGTCAATTTTCTCATGAAGATCCTTTCCAACATGTTGCACCTCATTCTTGTGCCCATAAATGAATGAAGACTAGAATCTAATGATGTTGATGGTCTTTTCAATGAAGTTTGCATTGTCTTCTTCTAGTATGGACTATTCCAACAATATTTGTATTGGCAACTTATTGATATCTTTTAACTTCCTTGCATGCTCTGTATATTCTTCCTCTTTCTTTCCAAGAGTCTCAGCATGTGAAACCATATCATTAACCAATTCTAATGCACCTTCATGAGCTTTACAACTATCAATTATAAAATCCCCCACTTCTTGATTTAGTCTAGCAATCCATCTATCCATCATTTCCACCTTATTTGTCATCTCAATAAGGTTATCAGACTCTTTATTGTTTAGTATAACTAGTATCTTAGGAGCAACAGATTGTGAAGAAATATGAGAAGACAATTCTTTCAAAAACTTATGCTATTGGTTTGCCTATGATTTGAGCTCATCCTTCCTTTGCTTGTCTTTTACCATTCTTGATTTAGTGGAAGAGGCTACGATATCAATAAGATCCATCTATTGGTTCCTTGTAGGCCTTCCAAAATTCACCAGGCCTAGTTGATAATCACTTAGTTGCATTCCCTCTCTATCCTTATCAACCATTGGAATGGTACATTCAGCTATAATCTCCCTAAAATCTGTCAACTTGGTAGAATGGAGGACTCTAGCCCTTTTCTTGGGCCTCTCCTTTTCAATTTCTTTCCCTACATCATCCAAGTTAAGGGGTTGGGGTTGCACTATTTTTTTTCTTTCCAAATAAACTTTTAACCATGTTGGGGCAGTAGGAGGAGTTACCACTTGTGTAGAAGAAGATGTGGCAAGAGAGAGAGGTTGCCAGAGTGCTACTTTAGGTTGAGAATCAACCTCTTGTTGCTTTTCCTTTTCTGATTTTTCCTTGGCCAACTTGTTAGCTTCGATTTTATTTTTTTCTTCCTCTATCCTCTTGGCCTCTTCCTCAACTTCCAATCTCCTTTCCTACAACATCTAATCTCTTTTATTTTCTAGGTCCTCAACTCTCTACCACATCTTAGCAGCTTCTTGCTCCTATTTAGCTTGCTCTTCTTCTTCAAGCCTTCTCAGTTCTAGATCTTCTTCTTCTTTATTTCTTCGAGCCTCCTCCACTGCTTTGAACTTAGCTTCAAGGGCTTCTTTTTCTCTCTTTTTTTGAGCCTTTTCTTCTTCTAGTTCCCAAATTTTTTGCAATAGAGCTAATTTATCTCTTTCTTCTTTAGCTTTCTGCTCTGTTTCCCTTTGTTGTAGCATAAGATCTTCTTTCTCCTTTTGTTTTCTTGCCAATTCTTTAGCCTCTGCTATACTTTCTAATTATTTTTTCTTGGAAATCATATTTTCTTTGGCCTTGGCCTCCAATTCTTGTTGTTTTACAGTCACCTGAGCTTGTGCTTTAACATCAACTTCTTTCTTTGCATCCTCAAATAATTTCCATTTATCCTCTAGGGTCAGGACATGTTCAGACTCAACACCTTCAATATTTTTAGTGGGAGTAGTCACAAGAGGCTCATTATCTGACTGTGTGGCCTCTGAATCAATACTGATGTCATGAATTTGAATCTGCTTTTATTTTTCCTTTAGAGCTTCAACTTTCCCATGTAGAGTCCCTGTGGGTACTTTTTTAGAATATTTTTTAGGGAGAGGAGGATGAGATGAATATCCTTCTCTAGATATAGTATTTTACAAACCCAATTATTCACGAGTTTCTTGGACAAGTACTTCTAGAACAACATACCCTCCAAAAATAGGAGGCAAATACTCCAATTGCTCTTTAGGAGCTACCCTCCTCTTGGTTCTCTCGTATCCCTGGGTACCTCCTGCCTTTCTCTTTTTTGAAGATTGAGCCAGTGTCTCCCTTATCCTCATGACTACACAATTGATACTTCTATCCATCACTATCCTAGAAATTTGTTTGATATCATTAAATTCTTCCTCATCCCAGTTTATTGGTTCCAAGTTCTTAGTGCCTATCTTTCTTGCTTCATATGGACGGGGTCCAAAGTTACACCATCATCTGATAGTGTATCAAGAATGTATTCCTTCACCCCATATTCAATCATTTGTGGAATGGTAAGCCTCTCATGAATTCTCATCCTAACATCATAATCATCCTGTAAATCAATCTAAAAATATTACAACAAATTATAATGTTTATCAAAAATGATTGGGTTCAAACCATTCATCTTATTCCCCAGGTGAAAGTGTTTTTGAGATCTATATAATCCAAACTTCAAATAAATCAATTCTTCACATACTTCCTTTGTAGCCACATTGTGAAGACAACAATATTCTCTCAACTTCATGGGAAAATTATGGCATCTAGGCTTGTGTTTGTTGGAAAATTTCACATTGACTCCCATAGCTTGATATATGAATTCCATGAGGACAATCCTATCATTGCAACATCTTGGGAGTAGGTGAGGATTTCCATCAAATCTTGCCAACCTAAAATAAGAGAACTTGGGGTATTGGATATACCAATATCCCCACTCATCAATGAGAGGCATGACATCTCTAGTTAACCTAAATCCAACATCCCGAGTCAATCGGTTGATGATGACATAAATGAATGTATCATTGAACCTTCTATGGTGTAGCTCTGATATTTTCAAGGTTAGCTGATCATAATGGTTCCATACCTTCTACTATCCACGAGCTTCTCCCAATATTTCTACTGCATTCAACCCAAGAAAGATACCCATCCTTGCAACAAAATATATAACATAGGAAGTCATAAAGAAGCTCTTTTTTTCCCTCACCTTTAAGATGTAATTACTGCCTGCCATCAAAAATAGCTTCAATGAATGGGAACATCCATTTCCTGAAGCATGCAGAGTACTTCTTTCCAAACACCCTAGAAATCATCAGAATTAAGTCATCAACTTCCTTCTTGAAGTCTCCCCTCTTGGGTTGTTCAGGAATCTTGGTTAAGGACTTCTTCTCCATCCTCAACCAGTTCTTATTCATGTGAGATCTATTAATCTCTTTATCCTTATTAAATTTTTGCAATGCTTCTGCTTTAGTCAACTGCTGAGGCTTCTTTGGGGTAGGTTCATTAAACATGAACCTCATCATTTTTGGGGATAAATCGATTATTAAATTTCCTTGTTGGTCCATACACTGCCTCGATACATGATTGTAAGCTCTTGCCATAGTCAAAATGAGCTCCGGGCACTAAACTGATAGAGGGAAGAGTGTAACATGAGCTATCCCATATTGGACTATTCTTTCTGTCCTCCCAATCACCTCTTTTTCAAAATTCTTGAGAATTAGTTCCTCACAATTAAATGATCCCAAATTAGTGTTTGTAACATCGGCCCATCCTGAATCTATATTGTTAATGCTAGCTGCGGGAGTGGCACTTTGGTGTTTGTATCTCGAAGTATAAGGTAGCTGATCCACCTTTATCTTATTTGGCCTCACTTTCCTTGAACTCTTTGCAGCTTGGCCTTCCACTTGTGAAACTTCTACAGATCCTCCTAACATTGTTTATTCCTATAAGACAGATCTGGATTAGATCAATAGAAAACATGAATATCATCCTTAGTAGGTTTACCTTTCATATTAACCTTTCCTTCCATAGGTAGCCTTTTATAATTAGTGAAATTTGGAACTCATCGAAGGTGGAACCAAGAAAGGGAATAGCATTGGAAAGCTTCTAGTATTGGCGGGATCAGGGTCAGGATCAACATCGGAACCGGGATCGGGTACTAGGACCAGAATGAAAACTAGACTTAGAACATAACGTAGTTCCAACTCTTGCTTCCATTCTGGTTCTACTCCCACTAGTGGAACATATGTGGAATGGAGTCAAAACCCAATCGACAGTGGGCTCAGAATCGAATATGAACCTATACTCACACACTTATGAATTGAGTTCGGTCCCCGCTCCACTTTCACCACTTTATCATTAAGTGTGAAGCAATCTAAACCAAGCAGCCATAATGACTTGAAATAAGGTCACATGAGGGGACAAGGAGGCTAAAATAAAGGTGCAAATCCCTTATTGATATGACTGATGTAGAACCAAGCTAGCTAGGGCACAATTTCATAAAGAAATAGCGGACAAACCCTAGTTTGCATAACCCGTCGACTCAAGAAATTAGGGCATCACAAACCCTTCATGAAAACTACTGAACTAGCATGAGAATAAGATCGGGTGGGTCCCTAAATAGATTTCAAGCCCCTTAAAATGCCAAGACATGCTGAAAAATAAAAACCCTAAACGAAACTAGGGCACGACAGTACGAACATCCCCAAAATGGGAAAATGACAACAAATCAACAAAAGAAACAGAAAAAAATGAAAAGTGCATTGAAAATGGTGTAAAAATACCAATGAAAGAAAGAAAAACAAAAATAGAATAATGAAGGAAAGTGAAGATTCATGAGAAAACCCTCACAAATGTGTCAAGATCACAACAAGCAAAAATGGTTAACAACACATGAAACAAAACAAAAGAAAAACCACCTACCTCAAAACGCTACCAAACAAGATGAAACTCAATTGAAATCCACTTGCAAATGCTTTCCTTTGACCAAATTGCACCTCTCTTTCACGCTTTCTGGGCTCTAGTTCACTAAAATAACTTAGGAAATAATGATAATGAGCAAATTAACCTTGATTAATGTTTTGAATTCTATTTTGTGTGTGTGGAGGGCCTGTAATTAATGCAATTAATGTGGTTGGTCAGGTGTGGGATCAAAGCGGGAACAAGTACATAACTATCATGTAACAAAAGTAAAGCGAGGAAGAAGACAATAAGGGAATGAAGGTAGGATCAGGATCAAAACCAGTAAGGGAACTCTTGTAAAGTTCTCGGTTTGGTTCTAGTTCCAGTTCCGCTCTTTCCAAAGACGAAGAAAAAATGCAAAGAACAAAAAGGAATGAGAAAAGACAACAAGGTGGGATCAGGACCAAAGGAACCGAGCCCAAAACAAAACCAATGAGAAAAACGCAAAGGCAGAGATAAAGGTGGAAGCTGAACGGGAACCGAACTTGGAAGTTTGGCAACAAGTTCCAAGTTCAAGTTTCAATCTAGGTCTAATCCCACCAAAAAGGAGAACAACAAAAGACAAAGGAAGTGGGACCAAGGAAAAGTGTGCTTGAAACGAAAGATAGAGAAATAATAAAAACACAAGGAAAATAAACAGGAGCGAAATTGGATCGAAATCTGGACATGGAACTTTGCAAGTTCCAGACTCTGATTCCATTCCAATTCCACTTCTGCCAGAGCAACATAAAACAAAGACTTAGGAGAAAAAGAACAACTCCTAAGTCCCGAACAAAACACCAAGGACAATAAAAACAAAGGGGGACCCATTTTGACCCAAAAATTAAAATGGGGTGGTTATGCAAGGCATAACAGAAAGGGTGTGAATAATGTTCCTAAATTCCTACACTTCATGCATTTTTGACAATGAATGGTATTGTTTCTCCTATGGCCTTCTGACATCTTGCATGCCGTTCATTAGGGATATAGTCTATTTTGAGCCTCATTTTTGAGGTAGTTCCTTTTAATTCAAGAAATTTTTTATTTCCACCTCTTCTCACATCTTTCACTCTATGCAAATATCCTTGCATCTATAATCATATGATTATTTTCTATATTTTCTTTGTATTTAAGTTGTATAAAATTTGTTTGTAGGGACTATCTATGGATTATTTCTTCCCTCTCAGTACCTACCAAATTCCTTACCTCAATATTTGTCTTCAAAATTTGTGAAATGGAGAATTGGGCGAGTTCTTCTAGAAATTTTTATTGATTCTTTATGTTGTTGTGTGTAGAAGGAAGGAACCCATCTTTATCTAGGTGCATTACCACCCATAACTTTTTACTACATTTCTCTCTCCCTTTTGCTTTGCAAGCTATTAAATTAGGGTTATTTTTTGGGTTCCATCTATGTTGGGTTGGATCAACACTCTACATCTAGGTTAGAAAGGAATTTGGCCTTCTTCGAAGGTCTGATGTCAACTACAAGGTCCTACACCTTGAGATCATTCTCATTGTGTCATTGGAATGCTAGGTAAACTCTAGTAGGGTGTAATCTCATGTGAAAACATGAACAAAAACCTTGCATAATAGATATAACAACTCAAAGCATATACAACAATCCTTGAAATGATGAAAAAACAACTAAAACTAAGTTCTCAGGTGAGAATTAATATAATAGAAAATATTTTTCTAAGAACAAAATGAGAACCTAGGGATTTATCCTAAATAATGCTAGACTTGGCCCTAGTCAATCTCACACCCTTCATGTTGGTACACAATTGAAAGTGAGATTTGGGAAGACATTTCTTCTACCTTTGTATAATTATCCAATAAATGTTATCGACCAAATCCTTAGACTTGGGAGAAGCGGGGATTCCCCCTCAAAGATCCCATCCATGGGTGCAATGGAAATAATGGAATGTCTAGCTAGTGTAGTCAATCATCGATCAACCACCTTAGGATAAGGTGTATTCTATTCTAAAGCTAAGGGAAAAAATAAATATGAGGAAATAAGACACTAAGTAGCCAAATCAGACAGTGGGTGGGCCTCACCAATAAGAGCTAAAGGAGTGGGACTCACTAGAGTCACATCAATCATAAAATAAACCCCCTTGAGAACATGACTTGTCACAAGGGGATCAGGAAGAGGGGACACAATATCCAAGACAAAGTTATCATATTGAGAGGAGCCAAAAAAATTAGAGTCAAAAGAATTAATGGTCAAGTGATCTTCATGAGCATTCTTCCACCACATATTCATCCCCTTACATTGAAAGAGTGGACAAGTAGAAGCCAAGTGGCAAGTGACAAAACAATGTCTACATTTGAAGGGGAGACCCTCATTGTCAAGTGATTGAGTCCATGGCTTGTCTCCCACCATAAAAATAATATCCCCATGAAGAGTCATGGAGATATCAATGTCCACCAGAATATGGGAAAATGTCAAGTGCCCCATGAAGGAAGTAGCAGAGTCAACCTTGAAAAAATGATCAATAGAATTGCTAATAGCCTCATAGTAGGAATCTTACCAAAAATGGAGAGAAATATTTAGAAGCCAAGCCCAAATTTGTATAACATAATGAGTTTTAAAGAGGGGGTTGAAGGAGATAAGCCAAGGCTTAATTGAGAGAGGGTGCTCACCCCACATTCACAACCTATTGTTGAGAACCATATCTCTTTCCTTTAAAGAGGAAAAAGTCACAATGAAAAATCCCTTGGCACAAGGTAATAGCTCAATCTTACCATCGATAGAAGGCTTCCATGATTTTGAAACTTATTTGCAGAGGTTAAGAGGAGAGAGACGCAAGCTATTGAACTTGTAGCAGTCCCCTTGGGAGATAAAATCTTCATTTTCAATTGTATTATCCATAAACCACCATAAGGAAGGATTGTGAACAAGGAAGGGGGTGATTTTTATCACACAAAAAATGGTGGGAATGACCCTTATAGCTAGCTATGCTTACATAGGACCATTAGTGATGAAAAATAAAACCACCAAGCAAAAAACCACCAATATAGAAAAATTCCTAGCTACAAGAATATAAGTTCTAGTGTTTGCAAAAAGGTTTCCCAAACTAGGGTTGATGCTAGTAATACTAGGGGTTGAGGGAAATAGATAATCTATTGCAAAAGGTGTTTGAAGGATGCATGAAATAGAGAGTCTATTGCAAATGGTGTTTGAAGGACAAGTGAGATAGATTCATCATCATGGAGTGGCATAGAATCAACTATAGGAGAAGAAGAGTACACATGAACCTCATTAGTAGGATGACCATTTTCAGACCCCAAATCACTAGATGTAGACCTTGAACCTCCCACAAAGGCCACACTAAGAGCCAAAACACTTGCAAAAGGGACACCGACATCAAAACTTAATATGTTATTTATATATTATTATTTTTATTAAAATTTTCTCATAATTCTTATAATCTAGTTTACTAGAATTCTATTAGCATCATTTTTCATATTTTATAAATCTATTACTAAAATATAATATCTAAGAATTTAATGCCTATTAACTTAATTTTTACATAATACTTATATCCAAATATTAATTTGTAACAATAATTATTTCTTTATTACTTTGTGACAAATAATTATTTTGTATTATTATATATAATAATACAAATATTTTAGAATTAACTTCCTATATCTTATTATTAAATAATACTAATAATTTTACTACATTTCTATTGATATCCTCCCCACAATTTTATTAATTACATCGAAGGCATTCCCTATATGAAACTAATCAACTAACTTTTGTTATCAACCGTTCAAACTATGTCAAAATAATGCAAGACCATTGAGAAAGATCTAGCCATAGAAAAAATAGCTAATATCAATAAAAAAACTTATTTTTTAAGAAATCAAATCTAAATTATATTCTTTTCTAATGAATCAAAGAGATAATATCACTACTTTAAAAAGCTATTTTTTATAAATCAAATCTCTTCACATTCTCCCATTTTTTTAATTTATATTTATACTAATGAAGAAAAGGATAAACATATATAGCTTATTGTATAAATTATAGCTTACTTTCATTACAAATCATTAGTATTATTTTAATTATTCAATTTTAAAGAATTGTCTCTCTCTAAAATTAATGTAATTATATATTTTTATTATTAATAAATATATTATGGTTATTATATGTACTTTTTATTTAGATTGATTACAAATTATTCACCTTGAAATTATTACTAAATCTTTTAATCTATTATAATATGATTTCTGGATTAAAACTGTGTGCCAGTTTTAATCCAGAAATCATATTACAATACTACCATGGACTATGGAAACTTTATGCTTTTAATTTTTTTCTATTGCTAATGCATAAATTTAATAGATGATCTAACCCCTCAAAACTATTCAAGGATAGAATAAAGATCAATCATACCAACAAATCAAACTTGGATAAATAATATAATATAAAACAAATAATCATTCTCACTATTTAAATACAATTAATTTTCTAAAAGATAGGTAAATTATTTAGGGTCTAAAAGATAGACTAGGCCCACCTGAAAAATAACTCCAACTCCCTACCATATTAAAGGGTCAACCCACAATACTATGTCCCACTTTTTGGCCAAAGTAAGACATTGCAATCAACGTTTGTCACCAAAATTTTACTTTGTGAATGTTGGAAAAGTGTGCCTCAATCTTACTGTCTTAAACCTCCTGAATGAGAAAATCAGTGAGACCCTTGGAATTTCTTGCCTATGAGCAGATGTGTTCTAAAGTCTTGAAGGGATCAGTTCGGTGTAACCGAGAACCTATCTCATCGACAACAGTGATCGACCTAAATTGAACAGTTAGCATAAGTCCTTCTCTCTTGTCCGATGGAAGGAGTTAGATTGATAGGTGATCATCAACAAGAGTCTGGCTGATGGTTCTCCGTCAGGCTAGCCTTTGGTGCTTGATGAAGTCTAGGGAAGTTAGACTAACAGTGGAAGTTAGACCAATGGATTGGGATTGGCAGATGTCCTGCCGATGGACAGGATCAGTGGGACCTAGGATTTGTCTTGCCGACGACAGTGATCAGACTAACTTGAATGGTCAGTGGAAGTTCTTCTACTCTCGTCCAACTTAAGGAGTTAGACCGATGGGAGTGGATTGATGGAAGTACTGCCGATGAACGACATCGGTGGAACATGGGTTGTCGGCTGAGCTTTTGGTGTATTGTTCCGACAGTGTTAGCTAGATTGATAGGTTTGTGTTCGACATGAGTCCTACCAACAAGATCACCTGGAGGAAAATCCATCGGTGGAATGTGAACTATCAGAGGAACGTTGGAGTACCTCCTTCAAGGAAAAGTTTTAGCCTGATGGAATCCATTGGTGGGACTCTCATTGACAGAGGTTCTAAGCTGGATGAACATTAGTGTGGCCTTGGGGCTAGGTAGAACCTATTGAATTTTCACTAATAGATTTGGTCTCACCAGTGAACATGTTTGGTAGGACGCTTGGTGATGTTGGAAGACTGTGGAGCGATCGATGATAAATGGGCAGTTTGGCTTTGGTGAGACATGGAACCTGTCTCACCGATGTGATGTAGTTGAACCTTTGTTTAATCGAATGACTATCCTATGTGGTTGGTTGTGGACCAATGAGAGATGTAGGATGCAAACCGGTTGGCAGTTGAACTATTGTGAGTGTTCTCTTATGGAAGATCAAAAAACTCTTTGTAAATAGTGAACATAAGGAACTCTCTGTAATGGTTGAAGGTGATGAACAGTTCAAATGGTGGTAGTGTTGTTCAATTGGAACAAGGATTGATCTAAGTGAATTACATTGTATGATTTAGGAAGCATTGGAACAATGTTGTTCTATGCAAGGTTGATTAGAGAAATGTTGCTGCTGTACAATTGACATCTGAAAGAGAAGTTTGATCTTTGTATGTAATCTTGTTTACTCTAATACAAAGAGGCTTTACTTGGTGTGGTGAGTTTTTTCTCATGTAAGGGTTTTCCCACATAAATTTGGTGACCAATTGTGTTGTGTCTATTTCTCTATTTCTGTTATTCTTTTCATGTGTATCTTAATGGACTGTAATTGTAAAATTTAAAGACATATCTGCGTTCTTCTCTGAGTATTGACATTAGGAGAGTTAGTTCTGCACCTTTAATTTTCCTAACAAGTCGTATCAGAGCCTGACTAGTTGTGTTATCCTTGTGGGTTGGTTGGGTTTTTGGTGTCATTTTTGTTTAGTGGGAGTCTTGTAGAGGTTTGGTAATTTAAATTATAGATTAAGATGGAAAGTACATCATGAAGGATTGAACTTGAGAAATTCAATGGCAACAATTTTGAGTTGTGGAAACTCAAAATGGATGATCTGTTGGTTGATCGTGATATGTGGGTTGTTGTGTCTGGAACGAAACCTTCAGGAATGAAGCAAGAGGATTGGGACCTCATAGATCAAAAATCAAAGGGGATGATAAGGCTTTGTTTGGAAAACTCTATTCTTCTAAATGTTCATTAAGAGAAGACTGCATCTTCTTTGTGGAAAATATTGGGATATATTTATTAGAGCAAGTCCTTGGTGAGTAAGTTGTTCTTGAGGAAGAAGATGTACTCTTTGAAAATATAGGAAGGAGCATCTATTGCTGATCATTTGAATGCTTTTAACATGTTGATTTCTGAGTTAGCATATGTGAGAGTGAAGATTGATGACGAAGATCGTTGTATGCTATTGTTATGTTCTTTGTTGGATTCGTGGGATCACTTGGTGATGGAAATTGGGAGCACAAAAATCACTTTCAAGATGGAATATGTGGTTGCTTCTTTGTTATCAGAAGAGATGAGAAGGAAATCTTCTTAAATGGCGAAGGGGGCTCTTGTTGTTTGAGGAAGATCAAAAGAAAAAGGCAAGAAGAAGGACAAGAGGTCGAAATCTAAATCAGAAGGGAGATCAAAGTCTCCTGGCAAGAAGTTGAAGGTGAAGTGCTGGAATTGTGGGCAGCCTGGTCATGTCCGAAAGGATTGCAGAGAGGAGAAAAAGAAGAAGAAGAAGAACTATTTTGATAATGATTCTTCTCATAGTGATGCAAATGCCTTCATTGCAGCCTTGGCAACTTAGGCATCAGATGATGTCTGGCTGATTGATTCTAGAGCATATTTCCACATGAAGTCTCATAGAGAATGTTTCACAAAGTATGAAGAATATGATGGTGGAAAGGTGTATTTGGAAATTGATTCATCTCTGGAAATTTTTGGTCATGGAAGAGTCAAAATTTAGTTCCCTGATGGAAGAGTGAAGGGAATCAATGATGTAATGCATATACTAGGTCTGGATCAAAATTTAATTTCTGTAAGCAAGCTAAATGATGTTGGAGTGCAAGTCTCATTCTCTGGAAATGACTACAAAATGACTAGAGGCTCGATGGTGCTGGCTAGGGGTGCTTGAATTGGTACTTTGTACAAGCTGGATGCACTAGCAATTCAATGCAATAGTGTCTCTGTAAAGTCACAAAAGGCTGTTCATAAAGGGAAGAAGGAAAATGTTCCTGATAGTGCAAATTATATGGAAGTTAAACTTCTGGTAGAGAAGACTATGCTCTGGTATTAAAGGCTTGGTCACATTGGTGAAAAAGGTTTGAAAGCCTTGAAAAATAAAAACCTGGTTGAGGGGCTCGATGATTGTAACCTGGAATTTGAGTTTTGTGAACATTGTATATTTGAAAAACATCATCGTGTTTAATTTTATTCCAGTCCTCATAAATCTTTAGGTATAGTTGATTACATTCATTATGATGTGTGTGGTCTAGTGAATGTTCCTTCATTATCAAAATCTAAATATTATGTTTATTTTATTGATGATTATTCGAGAAGGGCATTTGTGTATTCTTTAAAAAGTAAATCAGAAGTGTTTAGTCATTTTAAGGAATTTAAAAACCTTGTGGAAAATCAGACTGGAGGAAAAATAAAGTGTTTAAGGACTAACAATGGTGATGAGTTTTGTTTTGATGAGTTTCAAAGGTATTGCAAAGACCATGGGATTAAAAGGCATAAAACTACACCTTACACTCTGTGTTGGTACCATAAAACTTCTAACATTTTTACCAGCCTCCAATTGCTTTTCTCCCAACCCCCATAGGAATTTGCTTCTTATCAATGTTGTGATAGATAAAAATCAGTGTGATTAGTATGAAAAAATCCATTCCACAGTCCCATGAAGATGGCCTCATGCATACAAATATTCCCCTATTCACAACAAAAGAAAAACACAAAAGGAAATTGAGCTATATGCTTCTGAGTTCTTTCTCAATTTTCATTTGTATCTTTTCATTGACATTTTTCATCTCATCATTCAACACCATTATCATGTCATGCATAGAAAAAATATAGCATAGCTTCTCCTCATGTCATGGACAATTTCCCATTATTGGAGAGATCATACACATATATTCTCAATCAATACATCAAAAATCCCTCATTTAAACATTTCCTGCAAACTGGTGAGACATGAATTAGGTCACAATGATCTAAAGGTATATACGATAATAAAGATGCATGATTGGTAGGATAGAGCCTATCATCCTACCGATGTGAGTTCATTAGTGTAACCAAAACAATAAGAGCAAATCGTTTGAAGACATGCCAAGATCAAAAGTCACACTGATGGAAATACCATCGACGAGAGACACACATACTCCTGTCGATAAAATCAGAGGATTGTTGTATCAAGGAGACATACATCTTCAGCTCAAAACTCTTAGATCTCACCGATTTGATAAGTCAGGCTGATGGTGGATGTATCGGGGAAGATCTCACGAATTTAGCTGAATGAATGAAGCAAAAGCAAGAGACATATCGGCGAGACATAAATGATCAAATTGAAACTATCAAGTCTCTTTGATAAGGAGAGTCTCACTGATGAGATTGATTTTGGGAAAATCTTTCCAATCCTCTTCAGTTGATAAAGTGGTAAAAATAAGCACATCTGGGAGACTAAAGCACATCGGTGAAGCATCTCATTCTCTTGGCAAGGGGTTATGTTAGCTCGATGGTGGTAAATGAATGACTTATACTTGTCGGTAAGACAGGGCGAGGAGAAAACCAGACCATCTACACATCGGTGGAACTTTCCATTTTTTTCTCCAAAGTGATATAAGCTAAACGAAAAATGGAAAGGGTAGTTGTATGACGTCGGTGAAAATGCCAAATAGTCCTGCCAATCAAGAGAAGGAACTAAAGGAATATTTTCAATCGAAGAGACATTCAATTATGTCTTAGCGATCGATCAAAACTGTATAAATGGAGATGGTACCAAATGAGAAACAGAGTTCAATCTAAGGTGAAAGGGGTCTCAGTGATGAAATATTTTTCGTTGCTCTGACAATTCAAATTTTGAGAACACCGTTGCATTCAATTACAAAGGCTGAAATTAATGGCCACATGAATGAACTCCATACAAACATTCATGATCAAACATAAATTAAGAAAGAAAGGAATTATCAGGAATTGCAGCAAGCAAGCATGGGAGGTTGAGTAGAATTCAGGGAGCATAGTGCAATCGATGAATAACAAGTAAGTCCACAAAATCCTCTATAGTTAGCAAATTTTAATTCAAAGGATTGAAAATGGAAGGCCCTAGTTTTGGAAAAATCAAAGGTAGCAAGCAACAGGGTTAGTGTAGTCAAAGAAAAAGCAAAAAAAAAAGGATTGAAACGAGTGGTGATCCAAAATCAACAGAGAGGAAGTTCAACCAGGACCTCATTGATCAATTTCTAGGCTCTGGGCCGAGGGCTAGGAGGTACACACAATTAAGGGCTAACATAGAAAAATTTGAGGACAAATGCAAACATAGAGGGGATGCCTGGGCTTCTATCAGGGGATATGAATTGTTTATGTTCCATTACCATCAAAGAGATAGGTGTGAACCAATGTGTAATCCATGGAACCTTGATTTGGGGAAATTGACTATCCCGAATGTGTTTGTGAATGTCAAACTAATGAAACTATTGGCTAAAAATTACAACCCTGACCTAAAAGCTATCTGTGATTTACAGGGAAAATGATCCATATTTGTATCTAAGGCTACAATTTTATAAGTTTTCAACCTAAGTGGCCTGTGTGATGAGCCAATTGTGTATGAAGAATTGGAAAGGGAATACTCAAGAATGGAAACAACTTACAAAGGGTGGAGATTGCCATTGCATAAACCCAGGAAAGATGGGAACCTTGTCCCTCTTGAAGATAATGACGATCCTCCTTTTCATGTTGATATATTCAAACCTTACTTGAAGTACACATACCTCTCAGTATGTCAGGTATTAGGGTCTGAGGCTCCTGAATTTATGTCGATTGGACCAATGGTGACTACAAAAGATGTTCAGTGCCATAATTCTAGACCATTTGATCATGCTTCTTACATTTCCAAGGAAATTGATTCAGGGTTGCTGGCTATAAAAAATGAATCACCCATATTGCATTTCAGACATTATTCCATTCTTATGCACTTGATATTATATTATGGTCAGGAGATGATGATGTGGCCCGAAGAATAAAAAATTACACAATATGATAAGGAGTGCCAAATTTCGCTAGTACAATTGTGGACTACTATTTGGGACAACAAATTTCTGAATTCTATCTATGTTCTTTTTGAGGAATATTTTGTGAAAATATTGTATAGATTCTTCAATCACCCCTGTGAGTATTCCTTAACTAATGAGATCAAAATATTTCTGAGACCGAGAGATTTTGGTGGACTCATAACTGTTGAGCATAATTGGGGTGACTGGTATTGTTATGTTGATGCTACCGGGATCATAGTGTATAGTTTTGAGGATACACCCTTCCTCTTGCCAAAAATAGTTCCAAATAGAATTGCATACTTGGAAATTGTTAGGTAGATGGATTACTCAAGTGTGATGAATCTAAGTGCTTATGATTTTTTTTTTATGCCAAGTACTTTATGTTTTGGGGATTTTACTGTGTTGTCAAAGGAAGGATATGACCAAATTTTAGATAAAATGTCACAGTTCAATTTGAAAAGGGATACATCGTGAAAAGGATTTGATCCATAAGGGTACATTGATATTGCTAGAAATGAGGTAAATTTGGGTGGATATGTACATATACATTATCCAAAAGATGATATAATTAGAAACATGGAGGAAATGGAGGCCGAAGTAGCCATTAATGAATATAACAGGATAATTGAGCAACAACTGAAAGGGATAAAGGAGGTAGAAATGTTATCCTTCGGGAGTGATGAATCCACTAGGGAAAAGAAACATCAAGGTCATAGTGACAAGATCTCTAAATCCAGAATTGAAAAATATCAACCCTCCAGCAGAGAACATGAAATTGATGAAAAATATGATGTAGATACTAGGAAGCTTGCATATAGATGATTTGTTTCTGATAATGAATTCATAAAGTCATCTGAATTAAGGTCATTTCTATGCAAGCAAAAGGGGAAAGAAATAAGGGACTCAATCACAAGTATCACACCTAGCAATGAGACTGAATTGCTAAATACTTTGAAACTTGATGTAGATAATGAGATGAGAAATATGACCAAGGAAAAAATCAAGAAAATTGTTAGAAGAATCTGGTGTGATTATTTTTCTTCACTTGGATTTAAATTCAGCTGTTGTCTTTGATAGTTTTTTGCATAATAACAATACTAATCACAAGCTCAACCTTAAAGGAGTTACAGAGGTACACACTAGATCTAAATATAATTCAGATGATAACTCTCTCATGATTTGGGCTTTGTACCCTCCACATAAGAAGTCTGTGATCATAGACACATAAAAGACATTTGGACATGTAATGAAACAAAAGGTGGGTGAAGCTGATCCTGTAGCTATTGCTAACATGGGCATCAATGTGGCCAAACTGAATAGGGCATAGATTCAAATGCTAATAAAAGAGAGGAATATGTACTAGAACAACAATGAAAGTGTACTAAGAGAAAATGAATTCCTAAAGAATACTAAGTTCTTGACACAGGGAGAACCCTCTCATTCAAAGGGAAAATAGGAAGAAGAACACATGGTTGAGACAAGATATGAGGCACTCTCGATGGTACTATAGAAAAGGAACACTAACTTGATGATTTGGATGAAAAAATTATGGGGAACTCATTCCCAAATTCATACTGCAATTCCAGAGCATAAAAGAGTGAGTGATCGAATACAGGAGAAGATCCAAGAAGCTCAAAACAAAGATGCTCTTGACAATAGAATTATATCGGCTGCTAAAGATCTTTAGAGAAATCATAGGGAATATCATGATGAACTTCAAGTAGATACAAAGGAACTCATTGATTTTGCAAAAGAGAGAGTACTTGCACTGTTCAAAGAAGGAGGAGAGCAGAAGGATAGAGATGGATGGATAGAGGAGTGCAAGTTGATATTGCAAAAATCTTTGGAAGTAGCCAAGAATAAGGACTCAACATTGGATGATACCTATGAGCACCTGGAAAAGATGGTAATCATGGAGATAGCAGCGAGGAATGCAGTAGAGGATGCTGATACTCATGGAAGAAAGGATTACTTGGATCATATGACTAAAATTCATTTATGGCTAACTACAGGCTAATCTTTATGTTTAATTATTGTTAATTTCAAAATACTTTTATGAAGAGGTGTGTCCTCTTCATAATATTGATATTTATGTTGAACTCTTGATGGCTGGAGAAGAGGATAAGATATTTTTTAGAATAGGCTGATAGGATAGATAGATAACATAAATTTTTCATTATGTTTACAATTCAAAAGACTATGTTGCAAGCATATTTTTGAGGAAATCAATGAAAGATCATTGATTCTATGGCTCCATATTGGCATCAATTGTTTTTTAAAATCATTCAATTATCTGATTGTCTCCAACTTAATGTTTCCTGGTTATTTAAATTGATATATCAAGTACATATTCAATTTATAAATGCATATTTTTTGTACTTGTGTGATGTGATTATTTGGTTTCTTTAAAAAAGAATTAAATTCATTTTGATATATCACAATAATTTGGAAGTATTATTTGGATTAAAGAGAAGAATCATATAGTTAGGATTGACATTCTTTACCCAGTAGAGTTTGTCAGTTACTTTCCTACACGTTTATACAAGTTATAAACCAATAAAGAGTGCCAAGCAGTTTGAATTATTTCCAATACCATCCATTCATTTTATATCTTCACTTGACTCCATTCACCCAACAAGGCACTGGTCTTACTCACTTCACCATTTAATTTTATCAAATCTATTTTCAAAACCTCACATCTATTAATTGAACATATTAATTTTCACCTTGATATTGCTTATACAATTTATACCAAATTAGGATTATATCTTTCCACTCCTAATTGCCATTGTGGATTGATTGAGAAAATAGGAATCATATAGTTAAGTCTGCTTCATTTGTATTAGGTACACCCGCCTAGGTTTAGTAGAGCCTAAAGAGTAGAAGGTTCAATTACATTAATTGGCCTTGTACGTTAGCCAAAAATGTGTCAAGAGCTTGGCAACCTCTTGTGGTTCAAACCTGCATTTTTGAGACCTAACAATTTGGCGACTCTACTGGGGAGTCAAGTGTAAATCCAAGCCTTCATCATAGAGTCAATACCTTGCAAAAGATTCCACTGGGAACAAAGAACCACATAATTTTCTCACTTCTCTAAAAAGTGAGTGGCGACTCTGAAGATATAAGTGCATTAAGACTGGAAAAATAAAGTATATATTAAAACTCACCTTAGTGTCAGATCATCACAAAAATTCACTACATGCAGGGAAGAAGGTCTAAATATAAAGATGGTCCTAATGACGAGAGTAAATGGGCACACAAGAATGATAAGGGAAAAAAGGTATTTGATGATATGTGTGTAACAAATAAAGACAAAACATCAAAAACACACCTTGAGACATATAATTGCTATGAAACATTGACAAATGAAAAAAACACATCTGGAGAGCCCCACACTCCTGAAGAAAAGATGAACCCGTTCTATCAGCCAGACCCTAAGAAACATGAGGAATTCATGGCTAGATTGGAAGCTGAAAGAGTCAAGAGATGACATGAATATGATCAAAAACTGGAATCACTTGAAAGGAATCAAAATGGACCTGGTGATGAAGTAGCCTTTGAAGAAAAATATGAATTTATGACTTAGGAAGAATTAAATGCATAGTTGGAGTATGAAAGACAAGAGATGGAAAGAAAAAGAATATAATATGAACAAAAGATCCAAATGATAAAAGAACTACATGATTTGAAGCTACAAAGAGCCCAATTTGATGCACAAATAGATAATCTTCCTAAGTACACACCACCTCACATACAAAGGAATACTAATGCATGACCTTCAAATCCCCCAAAAGCACCAAAAAAACAATCAGGAAATCAACACGGATCATCAAATGCTCAGCCAACCCATGGTCAACAATATATGCCACCACCCCACATACAATACAACAATCCATTATACCAATATCAACATCCTCAGAACCCACCTCCACAACACTACACAACTATGACCAGACAATTTGACTTGGCAGGATTCCAAATATATCATTACCTTATGGACAACAGTTGGAGAGGTCTTGTTCCTAAGTTCACAGGAAGTAGTGTAGTCACAGCTGAGGAGCACTTAAGGAATTTTAATGCCTTTATTCAAGATTTGGATATGCAGTATGAACATGTGTAGATGAGGTTATTTATGATGTCATTAATTGAAGAAGCTAGAGATTGGTTTAACAATTTACCAACAACTTCTATTGCTTCTATTTAGGAGTTCTATGATCAGTTCCTTGAGCAATATGGGAATCAATGTGTAAGAAAATTTGCCTTGCATGAATTGATCAACATCCAAAAGTATCAGAATGAGTGATTTTATGACTTCAACTTGAGGTTCTCTAAATTGCATAATAAAATACCTCCCGAATCCAAATTAGCTGACCCTACAGCAATAAGTATTTATCTAAAAGCTTTTGATCCAAAGATAGGATACGAGCTTAGAAATAGGTTCCCTAGAAACTTGGTTGAAGCACAAAAAATAGCACAAACTATTGAAAATAATAGAAAAGCTGTAGGGATGGTTGGTAAGAGAGATAATCCTAGGGTTCCCTAGAATATTAGTAACCGTTTGAATAGGCAAGAAAATACATACAGAAATGAAAGGTCAAGGTTGCATGATATGCCTTATAATACGAACTAGAAGGATGGAAAGCATGTGATGGATAGACTTGAAAAGAAGGAGACACCTGGTCCTTTAAAGAAGAGGGGAATATATGGTTAACAATAATCCTTGGTGTCAAGTTTGCAACTTTCCACATTCCCCTGATCATTGTATTGTAGCTCAATTGATACAAGAAGAGGAGGTATTAGTAGACAATAATGAAGAGGGTCATGCAATCTATTTAACTTACCACACTCTTCATCTTGTTGAGCAAGGATATTCATCTTCAGAAGAAGGAGGCTATGAATATGATGTTGATAACCAAAGGTACAATGTCCATATGGAAAAATATCAAGTCTTTTCTGATCATGAGGAAAGCGATGATGAACAATTTCCTCCTAGTGCATAATCTCAAAAAAAGAAAATGCAATATAAGAAGACCAACTGAGGAAGAAATTAAGAAGTTAACCATCATAGAGTGGAACAGGCCAAAAGCAAATATTGGTTGAGAAATAAAATAGTGAATGAAAATGAAGGTGTTCCAAGAGGAATGTTTGTGAACGATAAGAAAGCACCACAGGGAGCTTCAAAAAGGAAAAAAAATAAGTAGCTTGACAAAAATGAACAAAAGCATGTTCATAAGGAGGAAAAAAAAGAATTGCATAAGGACAAGCAAAATTCTAATCAAACAAACAAAAAAGAAAAGGAGGAGAATAAAGGAGACTCATTGGAGCAAAGGAAGATGATAAAAATAGAAAGTGCCTCTTTTGATTTAACACAAGATTTATTCCAGGTAAATATGTCAATCCCATTACTTGAAATGATGAAAATAAAAGAATACGGGGATAGTGTTATTCAATTAATATCTAATGGAAATGATAAAAGCATAAACTCTGAGAGCAAAGGAAATGCTAAGATCAATAATAAGTAGGAGTAGGTGAAAGTCCCTGAGGTTTGTCTAAGTGATGCATTGATAAATCCTCCACAAGTTGATCCATTCTTCACCACGTTACTTGTAAATAACAAATTGGTAAGAAATTGTATGATAGATTCAAGGGTTTCTATCAACATCATGCCAATAGGGGTCATGAAGTAACTTGGCATGTGGGTGGACAATAATGGTGGAAAATGTTATGCTATGGATGGTAGGCATGTCCCAGTGATAGGAATTATGAAAGATGTAGAGGTGAAATTGGTTGCGTATCCACAAATGACTTATAATATTGACATAACTGTGATTGATACACCTCCTCAATTTGGAATTATTTTGTCAAGATAATGGACTACAATAGTTGGAGGAAATGTATAGTTCAACTTGTCATATGCCATAGTACCAGCCAATGGTGAAGAGGTCAAATTATATGGAGAACCAAGGATGAATCAGATTGTGGATTGTGTTCCTCAAGAGAAGATCAATTGCTTTTGTGATGTAGATTTAGGGAGTTTCAAAATAGAGCCCTCCCAACCTGAATTGGTGAATACTAACCCAATTGATAAGCATGTTTCTAAATATCAGCATGGTGTATGGAGGATGTATTTTGATGGAGCATGTAGTTGGGAAGGTAATGGAGCAAGGGTAGTATTTATTTCACCCAAATGTGTTACATTCAAGTTTTCATTTTTGTTGATGTTCAAATGTACAAATAATATAACATAGTATGAAGCCCTACTAATTCATTTAAATATGGTTGTCAAACACAAGATGAAAGTGCTAAGTGTTCTTGGAGACTTTGAGTTGATCATTTCACAAGTTAGGTCAAAATATGCTGCAAAGAACAAAAGGTTAAAACAATATAGAAATGTTGTATGGGATACAATTGAATTATTTGATGCTTTTTCAATTGAATGGATAGATAGATCAAAAAATTTGATGGAAGATTTCCTTGCCAATGTAGCCCTAAAAAGAGATGATATCACCTTGGTTGGAGTATCTCAGGTTGAATTGAAAACAAGACCTTCTATCCCGGATAATATCTATAGTTGGAAAGTTTTCAATGATGACACTGATCTCATAAAATTTCTCCATTGCATAGATCAGTATGAGGCCTAGGAGATTGACTTTAATGCATTTGTTAAGGAAGTAGATGGCAAATAGACTGTATTTGGGAAAGAAGTCTTGTAGCTTAAAACTAAAAAACTTCCCAAAGGACTTGTGGCACTAGAAAGGGTATATGATGGAAATGAGTGTTCTCTCATGAAGAAGACACCAGTAAAGAGAGAATATATTAAAGAAATCAATCTGGGGAGCGAGTTAGCACCAAAAAAGGTTTACATTGGAAAGAAGATAAGTCCAACAATCAAGAAAATATTGATCTCATTGTTGAGAAAATACAAGCACGTCTTTGCTTGGTCTTATGAGGATCTCAAATCATATAGAGAATATATTTTCCAACATGAGATTCCATTAAAGCCAGGTGCAAAACCATTCGGAAAAAACTAGAGACGCATCAACCCAACTTTGAAACCTAAAATGCAAGAGGAATTGGAAAAACTCAGAGATGGAGGTATTATCAAACCCATTAGACATTCAACATGGGTCTCAAACTTGGTTCTAGTAAGAAAGAAGAATGGGGACAATAGACTATGTGTGGATTTCAGAAATTTAAATGTTGCCTCCCTTAAAGATAATTACCTCTCCCGAATATGGGAGCCATATTGCACAAAGTAACAAAGTGTGAATTGTTGTCAATGATGGATGGATTTTCTGGGTATAATCAGGTCAAAGTTAAAGATTTTGAGCAATATAAAATCTTTTTTACTATGCCATGGGGGACATATGTTTATGTAAGAACACCATTCGGCCTCCCAAATGCAAGGGAAACTTTCCAAAGGGCCATGGATGTGGCATTTGCAGATTTGATCAATGTTATAATGGTAGTGTACCAAGACGATCTCACTGCTTATTCCAAAAGAGCAGAAGACCATGTAGAACACCTGGAGAAGATATTCATCAAGGCTCTGGAATATGGTATTGGTCTCAATCCCAAGAAATGCCACTTTTTTGTCACAAAGGGTAAGCTTTAGGGGCATATTGTATCAAAATAAGGGATTAGAATAGACCTTGAAAGAGTAGAAGCCATAGACAAAATCCCCATTCCAAAAACTGTCAAAGCCATTCAATCATTTTTTGGAAAAATCGACTTTGTTAGGAGATTTGTATCAAATTTTAATGAAATCATTAAACCTATATCCAAAATGTTGAAAAAGGGAGAAAAGATGATTGGACTGTAGAAGCCCTGGAAGCCTTTATATCCATCAAGAAATCCATCAAAGAAGCCCCCATTCTAAAGTTTCCTGATTTTACCAAATCTTTTCAAATATTCTCTTTTGCCTCATTTCACACCATAGCAGCTGTTATGTTACAAAGAATGGTGAAGGTCATGAGCAACTTGTATCCTTCTTTAGAAAATGATTGCAGAGGTCAGAGTTGAAATATGATATTATGGAGAAACAAGCTTTTGCATTAGTCAAAGCAACAAAAGATTTCAAACCATATCTAGTTGGAGCCAAGGTATTTGCATATTTACTACATACAACTATGAAAGATATTTTGGTGCAGACATAGGTGATAGGGAAAAGATGTAGATGGATTAATAAAATCCAAGAATTTTATATGGAAATTCAAATTACCAAGTTAGTAAGGGGACATGACCTAGCCAAACTAATGGAAAAAACCAATATTGAAGCTAACCAGATTTGTAATGTGGAAAATGAAGATGGCATAGTTGCGAGCATTGGATGTACTCCTTGGTACACAAACATAGTGTATTATCTCAGACACATGAAGTGCCCTGAAGGGTTGAATGATAATCAGAGGATGACTCTAAAGTTTCGGGCATCTAAGTATGTATTCATAGAAGGGGATCTATTTTAGAAGAATAGGGAGGGAATTATATTATTATGTCTAGATGAATCACAAGAAAAACATGTCTTGAGGGAGATGCATGAAGGATTGTGTGGAGGTCCTTATTCTACCAAAAAAATTGCACATAAGATTCTTAGGGCTGGCTATTACTGGCCTAAGGTCTTTAATGATTATTTTGCACATGTAAGGAGGTGTGAAGCTTGTCAGAAGTTCTCAAGAAAATTGAAATATCAAGGAGCCCTACCGCTTAGACCTTTACAAGTAGAAGCCCCTTTCCATCAATGGGGAATTGAATTTATTGGGGAAATACAGGAAAAGTCGAGTGGAGGACATAAATGGATACTAGTGGCTACTGATTATTTCAGTAAATGGGTAGAGGCAATCCCAACTAAACAAGCAACAAGAAGGGTGGTGATAAGTTTTTTGATGGAAAATATCATAACTTGATTTGGCACACTAGTAAGGTTGATCATAGACAATGGGATGTGTTTTAGATTTGATAAATTAAAAAAATTCTACAATACATATGGCATTACTGTTTCTTATACTACCCCTTACCACACACAAGAAAATGGTTAGGCAGAATCCAGTAATAAAAGTTTGTTGAAAATTATAAGAAGAATGCTAGATGGAAATAAAAAAGCATGGGACTCAAAGTTGAGAATGGTTGTATGGGCAGATAGGATTATAGTGAAAAAGGAAATTGGAAAATCTCCATTTGAATTGGGATATGAAACACAAGCCAGGATGCCACTGTAAAACCTTTTACCAATTTATAATTTCATTCTTCAAGAGGATTTAGATATTCCAGAACCAATGGAGGAAAGGATAGAGTAGCTTGCAGAACTTGATGAAATAAGGATAATGGCTCAAAAATAAAATGTGAAGCTGCAATCATAAATGAAATACCTTTTTGATAAGAAAGCCAAAAATAAAAAATTTGAGGAGAATGATTTGGTATTAATGTGGAATGCCAGATGTCAGGAAAAGGGAGAGCATGGAAATTTTGAAGCTTTATGGTTAGGTCCCTTTGTTATCATTGAGAAAGGAGGGGAGGACTCCTATTATTTGCAAAACATGTTAGGAGAGGAACAAGAATTGCCTATACATGGGCACTTCCTAAAGCACTTATTTTCTTGAAAAAAATAGAGGATTAAGGGTTTCTAGTGAATTCTTGACAAACCTTTTAAAATGTATCATTTCCATGCATAGTAGAATAGGTGAAGGTTAGGGATTGCCAGTGCATGGAAAAATCCTGGATAACCTTCTAAAAATCAGTCAAAATTTTCCATGCATAGTAGAATAGGATTTCATGCCACTTCTACCACTCTTCTTTTGCCTCATTTCCTCCACCATTCCATGTTACATACTACTTGGTCAGCTCTCCCAGTGATCTGATTTCTTGCAATGATCTCACGATCATTCATCCCCAAATGGAGCCATTGTTGGGACCATAAAATTTCTCACATTTTTACTAGCCTCCAATTGCTTTTCTCCTAGTCCCCATAGGAATTTAATTCTTATCAATGTTGTGATAGATAAAAATCAGTGAGATTAGTATGAAAAAATTTATTCCACAGTCCCATGAAGATGGCCTCATGCATACAAATATTCCCTTAGTCACAAAATAAGAAAAACACAAAAGGCAATTGAGCTATATGCTTCTAAGTTCTTTCTCAAGTTTCATTTGTATCTTTTAATTTCCATTTGTCATTTCATCATTCAACACCATTATAATGTCATGCATAGCCAAAATATAGCAGAGCTGGTCCTCATATCATAGACAATTTCCCCTTATTGGAGAGATCATACACATATATTACCAATCAATACATCACAAATCCCTTATTTGAATATTTCTTGCAAATCAATGAGACATGAATTAGGTCACAATGATCTAAAGGCTTATATGATAACAAAGTTGCATGATCAGTAGGACAGAGCCTATCGCCCTACCGATGTGAGTTCATTGGTGTAACCAAATTAGTCAGAGCAAATCCTTTGAAGATATACCAAGATCAAAAGTCACATCGATGGAAATCCCATCGGTGAGACACACACATAATCCTATCGATAAAATCAAAGGATTGCTGTATCGGGGAGACATACATCTTCGGCTTGAAACTCTTGGATCTCACCGATCTCATAAGTCAAGCCAATGGTGGAAGTATCGGGGAAGATCTCATTGTCTTAGCCAAATGAACAAAGAAAAATCAAGAGACATATTGATGAGACATAAAGGATCTAATTGAAACTATCAAGTCTCTCCAATAAGGAGAGTCTCACTGATGAGATTGATTTTGGGAAAATATTGCTGATCCTCCACAGTTGATAAAGTGGTAAATAGAAGCACATCAGGGAGACTAAAGATTATTGGTGAAGCATATCATTCTCTTGGCCAGGGGTTATGTCAGATTGATGGTGGTAAATGAATGCTTGATACTTGTCGGTAAGATATAGGGCGATGAGAAAAATAGACCATCTGCACATCGGTGGAACTTTCCATTTTTTTCTCTGAAGTGATATAACCTAAAGGAAAATAGAAGGGTTGTTGCACGACATTGGTGAAAATGCCAAATAGTCCTACCAATCAAGAGAAGGAACTAAAGGGATATTTTCAATCGAAGAGACATTCAGTTATGTCTTAGTGATCGATCAAAAGTGTACAAACATAGATGGCACCAAATGAGAAATACAATTCAGCCTAAGGTGAAAGGGGTCTCGTTGATGAAATATTTTCTGTCACTCTCACAATTCAAATTTTGAGAAGACCTTTGCATTCAATTGTAGAGGATAACATTAATGGCCACACAAATGAATGTATGAACATATGAACATTCATGATCAAACGGAAATTAAGAACAAAAGGAATTATTAGGAATTGTAGCAAGCAAGCATGAGAGGTTGAGCATAATTCAGGGAGCACAGTGCAATTGACAAATCACAAGTAAGTCCACAAACTCCTCTACAATTAGAAAATTCTAATTCAAAGGATTGAAAATGGAAGGCCCTAGTTCTGGAAAAATCAAAGGTAGGAAGCAGAAAGGTGAGGGTAGTCAAAGCAAAAGCAAAAAATAAAGGACTGAAATGAGTGATGATCCAAAATCAATAGAGAGGAAGCTCAACCAGGACCTCATTGATCAATTTCTAGGCTCTGGGCTGAGGGCTAGGAGGTCCACACAATTAAGGGCTGATGTAGACAAATTTGAGGACAAATGTAAACATATAGGGGATTCCTGTATTTCTATTAGGGGATATGAATTGTTTATGTTCCATTACCATCGTAGAAATAGGTTGGAACTAGTGTGTTATCCATGGAACCTTGATTTGGGGAAATTGACTGTCCCAAATGTGTTTGTGAATGTCAAACTAATGAAACTATTGGCTAAACATTACAACCCTGACCTGAAAGCTATTCATGATTTACAAGGAAAACCATTCATATCTGTGTCTAAGGCTGCAATTTTAGAGGTTTTCAACCTAAGTGGCCTATGTGATGAGCCAATCATGTATGAAGTCTTAGAAAGGGAATACTCGAGAATGGACACAACTTACAAAGGGTGGAAATTGCCATTGCATAAACCCAAGAAAGATGGGAACCTTGTCCCTCTTGAAGATAATGATTGTTCTCCTTTTCATGTTGATATATTTAAACCTTACTTGAAGTACACATAACTCTCAGTATGTCAAGTATTAGGGTCTGAGGCTCCTAAATTCATGTCGATTGAACCAATGGTGATTGCGAAAGATGTTTAGTGCCGTAATGCTAGACCATTTGATTATGCTTCTTACATTGCCAAGGAGATTGATTCAAGGTTGGTGGCTATTAAAAATGAATCACCCTACTGCATTTCAGACATTATTGCATTCTTATGCACTTGATATTATATTATGGTCAGGAGATGATGATGTGGCCTGAACAATTGAAAATTACACAATATGATAAGGTGCGTGAACCATTTCTAGTACAACTGTGGACTGCTATTTGGGAGAGCAGGTTTTCGAATTCTAGCTATGTTCTTTTTGAGGAACATTTTGTGAAAACATTGTAGAGATTTTTGAATCACCCTTGTGAATATTCCTTAACTGATGAGATCAAAAGATTTTTGAGACCCAGAGATTTTGGTGGACCCACAACTATTGAGCATAATTGGGGTGACTGGTATTGTTATGTTGATGCTACCATGACCAGAGTGTACGGTTTTGAGGATACACCCTTCCTCTTACCAAAAACATTCCCAAATAGAATTGCATACTTGGAAATTGTTAGGCAAATGGATTACTCAAGTGTGATGAATTTTAGTGCCTATAAAAAATATATTTTATGCCAAGTAATTTATGTTTTGGGGATTTAACGGTTGGAAAAACAAGAATAGACAATTGAGAGGGGAGGGTGAATCAATTGTTACATAATTTAAAACTTATCTTACTTTATCAACCTTTAATCTCATATCTCATAATTAATAGTGAAAGCGTGAATCAAAAACACATCAGAAACACATGGACACTAGGATTTTATATGTGGAAACCCTATTAGGGGAAAAACCACAGTGGAGGTTAATCCATAATTATACCCTACTAGAAGTATAATGAAAAATGAATAAGGAATGCACATGCATTCAGGAACACTACTTAGAGCTCACTACTCAAAAGAGAAGGTTCACTGCCTTACATAAAACAATCAGATTAAATCCATCTGATGAGGTTGAACTGAGAAATTAGCTTCTAGAAAAGCCTGATGACAATTCCGCTTAGGTACAAAAATACTTCTTCACAGTTCAATCAATCTTCTTCACACTCTGCTCTGAAATCGAATGATCTAATCTTTATTCACACATTTCACATACAAAATTCACATACATTCACTGAGCATACTTGAAAATGAGGAAACAATCGCTCTTAATATATCCGCTACATGAATTTACATCAACAAATTTGCTAGCCATAAATAAAGAATAAATGAATTACAAACTATCAGCCCAATTCATGAACAAATTTCAATGCGTACCAACCTAAGTCAGTCACAACATAATGAAGACCTAAATCAACATTCTCAAACACTCCAATCATTCAAAAATTAATCCATAAGGATCCGTAACATGCTACCACCATCATGTCTGCTAAGAACATGAAAAATCGAACACATAAATCTTTGATCACTATCATATCGATCAACATGGACATACCACAATGAGAGAGAATGATTGAGAACTATCATTGAGATTCACAGTAGCATACACAACAACTTAATTTACTATAATTGCATTCTATTCTTCCAGAAACACCTGCTACAATAACATTATAACGGTAGGAACTCAGAGACTCATACCTCGCTCTAATCTTGATGTGTACCACTAAAACTTCTAGAGAACATACTCGATAGGCTCAACAAAAAACCCTTTAATGTGCGACTTCTGATTACCAACTTACAAAACTTTCCACCATTTTTATCTCCATAGTTTCATAGACTGGCTGCAACATATTTATTATAATTCTCTCAATATCCTCGACATATATAGCCTTCAGAAAAATCAATGCTAATAGTGTTGACATCAATGACAACCAGATATCAGCAACAAAACCACAACATCCAACAATCTCCCCCTTTGGCATTGATGGCAACACATGATGTGAAAAATACCATCAACAAAACTAGCTCTTCTCCAAAAGTCTCCTTTTCATACTATTCTTCTCCCTCTTACATTACTCTTCTTTCATGACTCTTCTCTCCCTTTCTTCCTCAAAGATTTTTCACATTACTCTTCTCCCCCTTTGACACCAATGTAAAAGGTACACAAGCTCTAAACCACATATTTGAATCATCTGACTACTCCCCCTGAGTAGTAGCCACCATAAGATCAATCTGAAACAAGATTTAACTGTAGGTGCACATATTGATGGAAAGAATTGCATCTTAGTTTAGATTAGGAGAGGAAATCACCCCTAACTTTCCTCTGAGATACTCAAAAGTATCCTTATGTAATGGTTTAGTAAAGATATCTGCAATTTGTTCCTTAGTGGGCACATATTTCAATCTGACTTCTTTATCACTCACTTTGTCTCTCAAAAAGTGATACTTGATAGATATATGTTTTGTCTTTGAATGTAACACCGAATTCTTGGAAATGTTTATGGCAATTGAGTTATCTCAAAATATAGCAATAGGCTCATAATACTAAATTTTGATATCTCCTAGCATCTACTTCCTTCACATTACTTGAGTATAATTGTTTGTAGCAATAATATATTTTGCCTTAGAAGTAGATAAGGAAATGGAATTCTACTTTTTACTTAGCCAAGACACCAGCTTTTTCCCTAAGAAGAATGCACCACCACTTTTACTTTTCCTATCATCCAAATCTCCTTCCCAATCTACATCTGTAAAGGAATTTAGAGTTAGATGATCATCCTTAGGATACCATAGACCAAAGTCAACTATTCCTTTCAAGTATCTGAAAATTCTCTTTATTGTAGTCACATGTGATTCCTTCGGATCAGCTTGATATTTAGCGACCATACATACAACATTCATAATGTATGGTCTGGTTTGAGTCAAATAGAGTAATCCACCAATCATTGACCTGTACCTTGTTTGATTAGCCTTAGGAGAATCATCATTATGTATTAGCTTGCATTTGGTTATCATGGGTGTACCTACAGGCTTTGAATCTTCCATGCCAAACTTTTTCAGTAACTCTCTTAAATATTTGGATTGAGATATAAAGATTCCATCATCTAATTGAGTAATTTACAATCCTAAAAATAATTTCAGTTCTCCAATCATTGACATCTCGAACTCACTTTTCATTTCATCAGAAAACTTCATGCATAAGTCATCATCACCTTCAAAAATAATGCCATCAACAAAGACTTCAGTAATCAAATCTTTATCCTGATCCATCTTGAAATACAGATTGATCTCAACAATACCTTTATTGAATCCAAGCTTCAACAAATATTTATCCAATCTAGCATACTAGGCTCTATGGGCTTGTTTGAATCCATATAGTGCTTTCTTCAACTGACAAACCATGTCTTTTTCATCAGTCAATTGAAATCCATCTGGTTGCTCAACATAAAATTCTTCTAATTCACCATTAAGAAATGTTGACTTCACATCCATTTGATAGACTTTGTAGTTTTTGAAAGTAGCATAAGCAAGAAATAACCTTATAGCTTCAATTCTAGCAACAGGGGCAAAAGTTTCTTCAAAATCAATACCTTCCATCTATGTGTATCGTTTACATACCAGTCTTCCTTTTTTTTTTACCACTTCACCTTGTTCATTCAGCTTATTCCGAAAGACCCATTTGGTTCCAATCCCATTTTTATCCAGAGGTCTGGGAACAAGAATCCATGTATCATTTTTGTCTATCTGCATCAATTCTTCCTTCATTTATTCCATCCAATATTCATATTTACATTTCTCATTGACATTGCTAGGTTCAGTTTTAGAAATCAAACAATACTCTTCTACAACTCTTCTTCTACTCTACACACCTTTGTTCTTATCTCCTATTGTAGATACCAAAAATTGGTCTAGGCCTACGAGTACACATTTCGACATAATTTTCTATAGTCCGTGGTCATGATTAAATAATGTTTATTATTTAATTAACCTTTCTAACACATATTTCCTCTATTAATTAAATACCCCTTTTTAATTAATTCATTAATAACCTTTATTCAACTTGATTAATTAAATAAATCATATTTATTTAATTATGTTGTGAACTAATTAATTCTTCCCCTTTTATCTATCAATTAAATAATTTATTATTTAATTACCCCTTTATCATACTTTTCCAACTATAATTAAATATCTTTATTTAATTATTCATTTAACCCCCTTTATATATAATTAAATATTTATTATTTAATTATTTATATTATCCTTTTCAAAAGTCAATTAAATAAATTATCTTTATTTATTTAATTAAAGTCTCTTATTTTCGAATGTTGAATTAAATTAAAATTTAATTCATATTTAATTATTTATGTCACATTCCTCTATCATTCAGTTATCTAAGTCATTCACTCACCTTCTGAATCGAGATCTATTTTTAGTTCTCTAGTTATCTTTGAATTCAACACCTATTTATCTTTGCGAGAAGACTCTTCGTCACAACTAGTCGATTAACTAGTTCTAACTCCTGTTTGCATTCAAATGAATTAGTCTTCGAGTTCCAAATTTGGCTTCTACATACAAAGTCTATTTCTTCTATTTTTGGAGATTAAGATCCTGAACTCATGTTCTAACTCACATTCTAACTTAGTCTCTATCTTTAGTCTTTCTTGAACTCGTGTTCTAACTCGCATTCTAACTCATGTTCTATATGAGACAGAACTCACATCACATGGCATTTATCAATCTCATCTGTCAATCTCTCTTTCAATATGAGCTGATCGTTCGAAAACCCAAAATCTATAAAATGGCCTGTCATTATCATTATTCCTCCTCCCGAAATCATTCATTTTTGAGAAGAGACTATTCTTTGATATTTTGCTTAGACACTTGACAAAATTATACTTGCATTCAAACACATAAATCTAAGGGAAAGAATACTGAAAAGGAAAAATGGTGAAGAGGAATAGAGATAATTCGAAAGGATGAACGCATATTCGGTGAGATCATTTTGGTTTTATTAGTTTAGTTTATTTCCTCGTTCTTTGTTGTTAGATTTTAGATTATTAGTTAGATTAGGATTTAACTTTTTTATTCTAGTACTTGCAGAAAATCTATCATGTTACATTTGGTGAACCCAACGTGAACATGCTTCAAAATCCGCACATATTTTTTCCTTTCCCTTTTTCTATTTTCTATTATTTTTTTGCAGGTTTTCTGTACGGCACACCGCATCTATTCCACAAAATGACGCATCTGTATACAAGAATCGCTTTTGTGAAAAACAACGATGCATCTGTCATCAAAAGCCGCATCCGCGAAGTCATGAACCACATCCGCCTATCAACAAACTCGTGAACTGCATCTGCCCATCAACAACTTCGTGAACCACATCCGCTTGTCAATAGTCGAACCGCATCTGGCTGGTAAAACTTTTTAATTTTTTTATCGATTTCTGTGCATCCATATTTTCACTTATCACTTTTTGGGTTGTTTGTATTTTCGCTAATGTTTGTTTCAATTTTGTTTAGGGGGAATAACATAGTGTTTGCAGGATGAAGCTTTGAAGACAATTGAAACCAAACACAATTTTCTGCAAGACGAGAGCTGAAGAACAATGAACTACTGATAAATTTGCATGCAGGACCTAATGCCTTTGTGCTGAATTATTTATTTCAGCAAGCTTTTGTTTGGTAGATAGATAATTGTCATGTGGGATTAAAATAAATTTTTTGATTGATAGATAGAAAATTGTCGTTTGGATTAAAAAGAACCACTGTCTTCTTTGTTTGGTGCTTTGCACGTATCTATAACCCTTACGATTCAGTACACCGAAGTATCCTCTCCCCTTGCGCAGTCATGCAATATTGGGTGTAAGAGAAACAATTGCTGACTCTAGAACTTGGGCCTGTCTTGGTAGGAAAAAGTACTCACCCCAAGACAACTCAGACCGGTAGCACGCTAAAGCAAAGCGACTTCCAGCCGGTATAGAAAAGTGGATTCTCGGGGAAAACCCATGAATCACGCGCACTATTCTGATGAGATGGACAAAAATGGACTCTCATCGATGTTGGGTAGTGTCTCACGAATGAAATGCCCTTATTAAAAACCTTGTTGTAGAGTTACCAAAATCCTATCTATTTGTTGGCATAGTAGGGTCGGCCCTGTGAAGCAATCTTACATTTTTACGCTTTATGTGTGGAAATGAAATGTATGCCATGGGAGTTTCATGGATACAATAGCTTGGCTGCCTCGTATAAGTGAGTGATGTGGAGGGGAGCCAGTGGGGTCAAGCTACTAGTCATTCGCCATAAATATGTGTAGTTGGAGAAATCCAAGTAAGAATTCAACAAATATTATCCTAAAAGCCTAGATTGTAACTATTTTTTGAGTCTTAACAGTCCTTCCATCACAAAAACTAAAAATACATTGATTACTGTGTTTGCTCTTTGTTGTATTCATCAAAATATTGATCAAACAAACAAAGTCAGTCAACAAATTTAGGGAAAAATTCAACTGTTAGAAAATCGAGTCGCATTTGTCAGTTTAAACACCGCATGTGTATTAGAGAGTTGCATCTGTTAGTGGAAAAGCTGCATCTGTTTGTCACAATTTTTCACTTTGCATAGTTTGCATATCATGAGTCGCAACTATCACCTTCTGAGTCGCATGTGTGCATGCAAACCACATCTATCAGTTTTCGAGTCGCATGTGTGCATGCAAACCGCATCTGTCAGTTTTTGAGCTGCATGTGTATCGGTAAACCACATTTGTCATAGGAAAAACCACAACTGTTAGAAACTCTGCATGCACTGTCAAAAGCTGAACCGCATTTGCTTGTCAATAGAAAACATAAAAAAAAAACCTCGAGCTGAGTCCAAAAACATCATTATCACAATTTGCTTTAGATTCTTAAGATCAGCCTTAGATTCGAAACTGGTAAATTTTGCTCAAAACCTTGCATCATTAGGTGTCATACACGTCTTAGTTACCATCATTAGGTGTCATATATGTCTTAGTTATAGTAAACGTCTTCGTCATAGTCATCCTAAGTTGCATGCATATAGATACTCCCTAGGAAATTGCATATCGTAGAATAGATAACTTTCCTCGTCATTGGAAACATTCATGTGTCGATTTGTCAAAATCATTGAACCTTGTCACTTTAGTCCCATCTAGTGGATCTTTTCAGCTCATTAGTCTAAATTGAAAAATTCACCTTGTCACTGTCCTTGTCATACAATCAGGTTCCTTGGTCAAAAACAAGTCTTTACATGCATTTATCCCATAGGTGGTAGGTTATACCGTCTTAGAATCATTTATCGTCATAGTCTACTTGCATTTTTCATATTATCCATCCTATCAAATGTCATCTTAGTATACGTCATTTTAAAAACCATTTTAGCTACGTCATTTATCATCAGAAAAATCCAAAAAAACATAGACATAAGTCATATCAGTTTTAGACATAGTCTGCATTACCCATTTTGAGAAACTTTTTCATGGTTGAAACAAGGTCCCAAAAGAAACACAAAGCAATGGTAGACCCCAATGACTTCATCAATCCTTTCACAAACCAACCATTAGGAAGTAAACAACCACATAAGCCTTTGCTAGAAAAACATGTCACTAGGGACACGCATGGTCAGATTTACATAGAAGACATAAGCGCAGCAGTACAAGATCCTGAATTTGCATCCTTTATGGATGAATGTTTGCTAAATGATCCTCAACACTATCTAGCAAATTTGCTAGCAGAAGGTGCCAAACTACCCATAGGATTTGATATTCGTACTTTGCAAACACAGTCAAGTCAACCGTCCCAAACTGCAACATCAACAGTCTTTATTCCCCAAATAACCACAACGATACCAACAGGTATACCAACTCAAACATCGTCAATTGTAAACACAACCCCTTTCAACATAACACAAGGTTTACAATTCACTATAGGGGCAACTTCCTCCAACCCCTTTGGCACCAACACGACTAGTAAGAGAACCAATGTTGGCGGAAATATACCTATACCAAGTCAGACAATTCAGACAGGAAGTATTCCTATTCCAAATCAGACAATTCAGACAAGAAGCATTCCCATACCAACTCAAACCATTCAGACAGGGAATATCCCTATACCGAATGATATTTTGACAGGATATATTCCCTTGCCTAATCACAACCTGTCACAAAACATGGCGTACCAAAATACCTACATTGATCCCAATATCACAAACACCATGTCCTTGACACAAGTCGATGTTCTTGAAAATAAAATGCAAGCTCTTCAACAACAGATGGACAACATGTCTATGTCCGAAAAATGAACTATCTCAGTGCAAGACCTATGTCCATGTCCATTTGACAAAGCGCTCTATATGACACCTTTCCCCCATGGATACATTATACTAGTTTTGCCTAAGTATAATGGGAGAAAGAATCCTATAGAACACATTAGAGAGTTCTCAACATCATGCATGGACATATTGTATGACCCCACATACTTGATGAGACTATTTCCATGAACCCTTGTCAGGATAGGACTAGAATGGTTCTCTAAATTACCATATGGTATACGATCTTGGGGTGAATTAGCTGAGAAGTTTATCGAACATTTCGCCTTTAACATAGACAATGAGGTAACAATTGCAACCTTGTGCCACACGACACAAGAAGATGGAGAAAATTTCACCACTTTCTTCCAGAGATGGCGAAGTCTAGCTAGTATATGTCCAGTTGAAATACCCGAAAAATAAAAGGTCACAATATTCCTAGAGAACATCAACCCCAAATTGCGAAGTGATCTAAGAGTACACTATTGTACTTCATTCTCAGACTTGGTACAAAAGGGAATCATCCTTGAGAAAGGCCTTATAGACAAAGGAGAAATGAAAGTACGAGGTAGAAATCCAGTTGTCCAACATCAGAATGCACCAAATGATAGAAACAATTTCTGGTCTAGAAACAAGAATGTTACAAATGACGACATTGTTGATGCTAAACATATACATACAGGACCAGTTATCACCCTTAGAGGTTACAATCCCAATCAAGACACGATGAACAACCCAGATCAACAAGCTAACTATGTCCAAAATTCACAACAACAAAGACCACAACAAAGGATATTTCCAACACGTGAATTTACACCTTTAGGACAACCAATCGAGACTATTTTCAAAGAGTTGATTAAACATAATCTTATCAAACCTTTGGAACCAAGAGAATATGATCCTGGAGAGTTCAAACCTTCATGGTGGGATGATAACTCTTTTTGTGACTATCATCGAACCAAAGGGCACAACCTTCAACAATGTCATCAACTCAAGAATATCATACAAGACTTTGTTGAAAACAAAACCATAGAGGTTGGTGGGCAGAAAAACACTAAGAACAGTGATCATAAGGTCTTGATGGATCCGTTACATGACCACACAAAAGGAAAAACCTCCAGTTTGGGACCCCAGAATAATCCATCGGCCAACTATAACAATACCAAGTATGACTATGGTAAAGGAATGATCATAAACCACCTCCAAGCCACAAACAAGAATGTGAATACTTTCACCATTAAGAAGCATCCAGAATGTAATGTAAACACACGCAAAACTAGGATTACTATTCTTGGTCCTTCTTCCGAGCCATCTACGCAAACTTCGAAGTTCAAGTACAACCTTCTTGATCAATTGAGTAAAACCCCCGCACAAATATCTATCTTGGAATTGTTGACCTTATCACGTCAACATCGATCCATTCTTGACAAAGCTCTACAGAACACAACTGTTCCTACAAACTTAGATGTCAATCATTTTGAAGAAATGGTGGGATATTTGACCAACTCACATCATGCCACATTTTCCTAATAGGATTACTCAACTGAACAGTCAGATCATAATGACCCCTTACATCTTGAAGTCTTAGTCCATCAAAACAAAGTTCGACAAGTATTGGTAGATGGAGGAGCAGGTTTGAACCTGTGTATCCTTAAATTGGTTAAGGCATTAGGATTCTCGAAAGACTGTGTAGATACCTCTAAGAGTATAGTCATCAAGACTTACGATGATGAGGAAAGATCATCCAAAGGAGTTGTTACACTCCCTATCTGAATTGGCCTAGCAATCATGAACACTAGCTTCCAAGTCTTGGATCTCACCCTCTCGTACAACTTGTTGTTAGGAAGACCTTGGATACATGCAATGAAAGTTGTACCTTCAACATATCACCAATGTCTCAAGTTCCCCTATAATGGCACAGAGATCACCATTGATGGTGATCCAGATCCTTTTTAGTATTGTACAAGCCTAAGGGAAAGTCCACAATGGCAAGTCCCAATTAACCAAGAAGCTTCATCATCCACTTTATCCCAATACGTTGACCCCTCACGTCTCACTAAGACCATTTCATTCAAACCACCATCATCCACTCCTAAACTTGAGATCCAAGACAAGGGCTGTGGTGAGTATAATATAAAGGCATCATACTGTGTTAGTGAACTGATTCCGCCTAAGGCATATGGCACACCCATGGCAGATAGAAGATAGTCAGTGGTCACATTTCATGTGCCCCCTACAATGACATTAACCAAATGGGGAGAGTTAAGTGAAGAAATTGTGGATCAAGGTGATTCCTGGTTGTATCAAGAAGAACATGAATACCCCTCCCCATCTATTCAAATAGCCAAGGACTAGTATGGAGAAGGAGTTAAGATAATGCAAAATGAAGGCTATGATGGGCACAATGGGTTAGGACTATATCAAAATGGAAGGATGAAACCAATTACTATCTATCCACGACCGAAATACTTAGGGCTAGGGTGTCAACCACTTAGAATCGAGTATCCTGGTACTTCGTCATCTTTTCAAGAGGAAGTGAGTGCTTGCGTAGATATCAAGATGTCTCATGAACCACTTCCCCTAGTTTATGACAAACCCCTAGTTTATGACAAACCTCCAGTCTATGATGAATCCCCTTACTCAAGTGATGGTGAATGGGAGTCCCTTTCATCTACTAGTACCATGAACATAGATGCCCTATTTGGAGAATTGGACCTAAACGTGGAACCTGTACCAAAAATATCTAGTCCTCGTCCTAAGAAACACTTGTCCAAACAAGAATGGCAAGAGAACTATTATTGGGAAACCCTTGACCATGCATCTTGGGCACCTGACAAGCCATCTTCTGACGAATCTTCCCTTACTATAGTCCCACATCAGAGTATACCTACACCTAGGAAGAAGAATAAGAAGGAGTTAGTCCAAAACTTCTGCGACCATGTCAACCACTCTGTATTCACCTTGTCAGCAACTACCTTTAAAAACTTCGATGATGACATGCCCCTTATATATCCCAAACTTATTGACTGGGATCAACAAGGTACACCTATCATAGATACATTCGAGAACGATGAAGCAATTGTTGAGTTCATGGGACTTAGAGAAGGCATACTAAGAGGGGATCATAAGGTAGGTTTTACCATAGACTTGGATGATAAAGCATACTTTGGGGAGTCTATTTACACCTCTAGTCGCAAAAATGAGAATGAAAAGAAAAAGGACAATGAAAATAAAAATGATGAGTCCCTAGGTGAAAACCGAAAGGCGCCTTTGGACAAAGAAAAAGTCAAAATAAAGGATGTATCCGAGGGCAAAAACCTCTCAGAGGCACCCAAGGATAGAGGTTTAAATATTCTCCCCTTTGAACAGGAAAAGTCACCGATGCTAGTAGAAGAATCTGTTGAAGTCAACATAGGTACAAAAGAGAATCCTCAAAAGGTATATTTTATAACTTCTTTAATAGAGACAAAAAAACATGAGTTTAAGGACTTCTTCACAAAGAGACAAATAAACTTTGCATGGTCGTATGCTGACATGCCTGGGCTAGATCCAGACCTAATATTTCATCATTTACTACTGTAGCCCAGTATCAAACTAGTCAAACAGAAGTTGAGGAAAATGCATCCGCAAATTGCTCTATTGGTCAAGGTAGAACTTAACAAACTCTTGGTTGTAGGATTCATAAGGACAATTGACTATGCAGATTGGAAATCTTGTACCAGTTACTAAGCCAACTGGGGGCATTCACATTTGCACTGAATTTAGAAACATCAACAAGGCATGTCTTAAAGATGAGTTCCCTTTGCCGAATATCGACATGATAGTAGACCTTACAGCAGGATATGAGATGCTATCCCTCATGGATGGTTTCTCTGGATATAACCAACTTAAAATAGCACCTGAAGACCAACACAAGACAACTTTCACGTGTCCATGGGCACATACTATTGGAATGTTATGCCGTTTGGCCTTAAGAATGCAGGAGCTACCTATCAATGAGCCATGACTATGATTTTTCATGACTTTGTACATACTTTCATGGAAGATTATGTAGATGACATAATAGAAAAATCAGAAACAAGGGAAGATCATTTGAAAGTCTTAGACAAGATATTCCAGAGGCTAGAGAATTACAATGTCAGGCTAAATCCGAAGAAGTGTGTCTTTGGAGTAAAATCAGGGAAATTGTTAGGGTATATCATCTCTCGTAGAGGCATTGAAGTAGATCAAGAGAAGGTAAGGGCTATCATAGAAATGCTTCCTCTAGTCATCATTGGTCAACTCAGAACCCTACAGGGAATATTATAGTCAATTAGATGTTTCATAGTATAACTGGTGGATAAAATACATCCATTTCAGCATCTACTCAAGAAAGGAGTACCATTTGTATGGACACCTAAATGTCAAGAGGCCTTCCAAAAAATCAAGGACTATTTGCTTACTCCACCAGTCTTAATGCCACCTACAGAGGGAAAACCATTGATACTTTACATCTCAGCAACTCAGTCGGCATTAGGGGCTCTTCTCACACAAGACGATGATCAAGGTCATGAGAGAGCAGTCTATTATATCAATCGTACCTTAGTGGGCTATGAATTGAATTATAGTAACATAGAACATGCTTGTCTTGCAATAGTTTTTGCTACCCAAAAACTTTGGCACTATATGCTCAATCGACAAACAATGCTAATTACAAAGATTGATCCACTTAAATACCTCCTAAGTAAGGCAACTTTAATAGGTTGGTTGGCTAAATGGGTTATGATACTTAGCGAGTATGACATTCAGTATGTTGAAAGGAAGGCTATAAAAGGATAGGTGATTGTAGATCAACTAGTTGATGCACCTATAAAGACAGACCATCCATTAGTGGAAAATTTTCCAAATGAATTTCTCTTCAACATTGACATTAAAACCGAATGGAAATTGTACTTTGATGGGTCACATACAAATCGTGTTTCAGGAGCTGGTATCTTATTTGTCACACCTTAAGGTGATACCATTTCCAAATCATTCAGGATTGTTTTCCCTTGTACCAACAATATAGTAGAATATGAAGCTCTAGTGACAGGGTTAAAAATGGTAGCTCAATGGAAAATTAAGAGCCTACATGTTTTTGGCAACTCTCAACTTGTAATCCGACAGGTAAATGATGACTACGAGACTAAGGATGAAAAAATTGTACCTTACAAGCGAATGGATGATAGTTTCAAATAGTATTTCAATGACATAACTTTTCAAAAAATACCACGTATCCAGGATAGAGCTGTAGATGCTATGGCACCTATGGGTTCCTTGTTGGATATTCTGAGTAATGTGCCTAAGTTCGAGTTTCTGGTTGAACAACTATTGGTCCCCGCTTATGATGTCCCTGATACTGCGATAGTGTGTACCATTGTTGGTCCTACGTCTCCTTGGTATAAAGACATATTTGATTACCTCACTGACCAAACCCTACCTCAAGACTTGTCCAATAACCAATGTCGAACCTTCATCCGAAAGTTAGCTATGTATACCATAATCGGAGAACCCTGTATAGATGCACCTTAGATAATGCCCTTATGAGATGTCTCGATGCTAAAGAAGCACAAACAACTTTGCGAGTAGTACACGAGGGTATATGCGGATCTCATTTGAGTGGTCCTACTCTAGCCCACAAGATTATGAGACTAGGCTACAATTGGCCTACAATGGAGAAAGACTCATACGTCTTTGCAAAGAAATGTAGACAATGTCAAATACATGGAGGAGACTTGATAAGAGCCCCAACATAGGAGCTTCATCCAATTACTTCACCATGGCCCTTCGCCCAATGGGGAGTTGACCTCATAGGTAAGATACACCCTCCATCATCTAATGGCCATCAATTCATCATCACCGCCACCGAATACTTCACCAAATGGATTGAAGGTATTCCCATGACATACATAACCGGCACACAAATATCTAAGTTTATCCTAAACTATATCATTTGTCAGTATGGTGTGCCCCAATCCATAATCACAGACAATGGCCACCCATTCAAGAACCAAGAAGTACACCATTTATGTGAAGAATTCCACATCAAACACCATTTCTCCACCCCGTATTACCCACAAGGTAATGGCCAAGCTGAGGCATCTAATAAGACTATTGTTAGAATCCTTAAGAATATTGTCAATGACACTGGTTGTGACTGGCACCTACAGCTTAATCCTGCCTTATGGGCTTATCGCACAAGCATCCATACTCTCACCGGCGCCACTCCATTTTCCCTCGTATTTGGGTCTGAAGCTATCTTACCTATAGAGGTTGAAATACCTTCTCTACGGGTATCCTTGAAGGGTCATATTGATGATGAAGAGTACTGTGTCTCTAGGTTACAAGAGCTAGAATTGCTGGATGAGCGAAGACAAAAAGCATTAGATCATTTGCAAGCACATCAGAATCATCTTCTTCGTAGCTACAATATGAAGGTTCTCAATAGACATTTTGACATTGGTGACCTGGTATTAATGGAGAATCCTAAGAACCAAGCTGAAAGAGAGAAACCAGGTAAGTTTGAGCCTAACTGGTTGGGGCCCTATATAGTCACAGAAGCCTTTAGATCGGGATCGTACCAGCTCTCTACTCCTAAAGGAGAGCCACTTTTGTCCCCTATCAATAGTCTGCATCTAAAAAGGTTCTATGCTTAGTCTCTGAGAATCCGTGTCTTAATCTAGAAAAATACAAAAAAATGAAAATAAAATAAAAATGGTTACCTAGATGAAAACTTGGCAAATAGGTGTATTTGTAAACACCAAAAAAATTGAGAAAATCAAAAAAGTAAAGAGAAATAAATCCATCCAATAGTGAAAACCACTTCAGTGGCGCTATGGATAAGTACCATGGTGAAAACCTGGCAAATAGGTGCCATGTGTATTCAAGCTCGGTCTTCCATCTACCATCATTCTAATCAGACTTTTTCACCATCATTCATAATAAATGGTTGTCTTATCCATTCCTTGGAACGATTGACATCTAGCATCCATTCCGTCACATTACCCACTCCATCTTCCAAATCTTATTCCCGACTGGGGGAAAATCCTTGTTCTATTCTCTAACACCTTGTACATAACGTCACACCATCAAAAATATCCTGAAAAATCCCCAAAACAGTAGAAAACTTCAAAAAATAAAAAAATAAAAAAATGTTAGAAAATCCCAAAAATAAAGTCAAGTCATCATGTCAAGTCAATAATGTCAAGTTAGTCATGTTAAGTCAGTCATAGACATAGTCGAACTACGTTGCCTCTGCGACTAGGACATAGGCAAGGCCATCAATTGATGTGGCCCTGAGGCATTAGGTTTGTCAGTCTAAGTTTGTCATGTATCACACACATGTTAAATCATGATGCTTTGTATATTCAAAGTCATTGGTCATGTCGAACTACGAGGTCGCTGCGTGTACAATGTAGGCAAGGCTAATCAATTGATGAGCTCTTGAGACCACACTAGATCAATCCAATAGGGTTCATTCACAATCACTATCACACAAGTTGCATATCATAGTTTAGGGTATCATCTCATGTCATACTCGGTCAACACACACACATATTTTATCAAACAAGGAATCAAAACAATTCATGCACCAACAAGGCAAAGCATCTCAAGGTCATCAAGTCAACATCAAACACATTGTCAAAGTGATCAACCTATGTCTTATGCAAGATATGTCTTTTTTGTCAACAGACGTCATCAAATTGTCATAGTCTCATGTGGCTTGTCACTTCAATGTCATCAGACTCCATCATCTTATATGGCATGTGTCTTTCTAAAACCCTACTTTGTCATGCCTTATATAGATAGTCACCCGGTAAAAACCAGACTCAACATCTTATGCGGTATGTATCATTCTCTCACATTACGCTATGTCAAATATCAAACAATCAAACAATCCCACAAGATCAAGTTTTGGCGAATACATTTATTTGGCTTTATAATTTTATATCTTATTTTGTCTTATCTTTTTATCGATTTGTGCCAGATCCTGTTACTAGCTTTCTCAAGGATGTCCCTTGAAGGATTTAGAGAAGCAACGATGTCTCATGACTCTTTTTCTTTGGCTGCTATCTGTCAATTGTCTTTTTAAACATTGGTTTTTGAGTCATGTTACTAGTTTCCTCAAGGATGTCCTATCAGGGATTTAGAGGAACAATGATGTCTCATGACCCATCTTTTATTTGTCTGTTGTATGTGGTTTGTCTTGACAAAACGACTAGGGCAATTACTGTCCTTAGTATGAGTTAAGAAACTCCTTGTCTGTGACTATCCATTTTTTGCAGATGGATGACTTTGTACACTATGGTCTATCTCATATCATAGTGTGTACTATCCATCTGTGTCATGTCCTTCCCAATGATGATAATAAGAAAGTATAGCGTATTTGGCAATATATCGAAGATTATATATTTTTCTCAATCAATCAACTTTCATTATATCATTTTCTCCATCATTCAACTTTAATTATTTTCTTACTAACATTTTGCATTCATTTCATCCTAACATTTTTCTTCTTTAACATAAAGATAAAGTCCTGTGACACCATACAAACATTAGATCATTTGCATTAGCATACATTTAATGAGCATTTCACATAGTTGCATTGCATTTCAACATATAGATAGTAACATACATATTCATTACATACATTTCACATCATTACATAGTAGGAATTGCATTTCATCATGACATAATAGGCATGTACATATCACCATCACATATAAATAAACATCATATAGATCATTGCATCCGTTATCATAAGTAAATAGAATCATCATAACATGATTATTAAATGCATAAATCATAACATATAGAAACATTCATTCATAACACATGTTCATACATCATCTAGGAAACATAATCATGTAGAAATAAAGCATCATTCATAATATAGAACTGCATATCATGTAGAAGCCATCAAAATCATATATATATATCACTCAAAAATAGTGACACAGTACAATGTCTGAATGTATCCATAAATAAAACATGAGCTCGTAGGCTCTCTGATCAAAATATGATGTCTACATATGCAACCCTGTCATCATGTCCCACTACCCCTACTGTCACGTGGTGATGGTGGTGGAAAAAGACTCGAAGGAGCTCTCTGTGAGGTGGAAGGCCTCTCATATGGACCTGTCCTCGATGGTCCTACCACCCCCTCTATGCTCTGTGTCCTCTGACTCTGCACCTCTGAAAAGCTAGGAGCTCATCTCTTTGCTGGCACAATTGCCTCATAAAGATCCCTATAATAAGTGGCTCTCTCCACTAATCTGACCAACTCTCGCACCATACCATCAGACGAGGACCCATTGCAAAGGCATCTAACCTCTATGAACTGCTGCTCTATCTCATGTCTCTGTGCTATAGCCTAGTCTCTCTCCATAAGAGCACTATCCCTCTCTATACGAGCACTGTCCCTCTCTGCATATGCACTGTCCCTCTTTGTGTAGACACTGTCTCTCTCTAGTCACATTGCCTCAAACTCTGCAGTCATAAGTCTGAGTCTCTCCTCCAAAGCCTCCCTGTCACCATCTCTAGGAGCATCCTCATCCTGTCTCCCCTCTACAATCCCATATCCAAGCTCTCTCTCCTGCTCCTCCATCGGTGCCTCCTCAACATCATCCTCAACATCATCCTCTCCATATCCTGCCAAAATACCTAGAGGGTCTATAGCCACATCCATATCTACATCCTCTGCTACATCCTCTACTGCAACATCTACCACTACACGCTCCTCTACCACTACCTCTGCTATAGCATGCTCACCCCCAATCTGTAGATCCACTCTCCCTCTGATGTCTACCATCGGTACATCAACTACTACTACCTCCTGAATAGGTGCATGTACACCTGCCTGACCCCCTCTGCATCTTATCCGTCCTCGTCTCCCACCTCTACCTCCACCTCTGTCATCATCTCCATCACCTCTACCACCAACTCTACCCACTCTGGCACCTCCACCTCTCCGTCGTCCTCTCGGCCCTATGCCTGGTCTCTCGACTGGTGCTGGCTAGTCAAGACCTGTATAAGGAATCGGGCGATGAGCCGCCCACCATGCATCGTATGCATTCGTAGTCCCTAGATCTGCTAATCCATCACTCCACCCCCAACTTAATGGATGTAATGCTTGTAGGTCTGCCTCTGCAATAGCCACTGGAATCATGGGTCCCCACCATGGAGCCTCTCTCGACGACCGAGCAAACTCTGCTCTACCTCGAGGCTCATCCTGAACCTCTCCAAACTGTCTCATGACCCACTCTGGTAGATGCCTCTCTATAATATGCACACTTGAAATAGTCCTCCCAATGAGATATTGTGTCTGTCTATAGAATAGTAAATGTCTCTCATCATCCAGCCACTCCTCACAATCCATGTACGGTCTCCATGTAAACTGATCTAGAATGTCCAATGCGTGTCTGCAATACCCTGTGTCCCCAACATGTGTCTGTGTGATTTGTCCTATATATTAGAACACATAAGGATGTCTCTCCAGTCTCTCTAAAGTAACTAGTGGATGAAAGACAACTATCCTCTCCCAAGCCCACACCATCAGTAAAGTAGTCCCACAACTCAATGACTATGTGTCTCTATAAACAATGTCGTGCAGATGAAAATATAGCATCTCGAGTAGACATGGACCCCATGCATATCTCATCTCACTCTCCAACATGCCCACCAACATCTCCCCCCATCCCACAGGGAAAGGCATGACCTCGTCGATCTGGTAGAACTATACCCCCAATCAATGTACATAAAATGTAGTCAATCCTATCATATCGATTAGCTTAAACTGGCCACCTAATCTCATAGTGCTCAATCTCGAGCATCCTAATGTCATCTACCTGATAAAATCTAGCAAGCTCCATCAATCCTCGCTGGGTATCGTACATAACCCGCTCACCTCTGATTGGTAGTCTCAAAACCCTGTACACATCCTCTAATGTGATAGTGGCCTCCCCAGTCAGTAGATGGAACGATGAAGTCTCTGAGTGCCATCGCTCGTATAATACCGTAAGCATCCCTCTGTTTGCCCAAATCGCAGGCATCGAGAGGCAATGATGCAAACCAAGTCTAGACAGTAGTTGTATCTCTCCACTAGTTAGGCTATCTCTCAGATCATATATATCTTAATGTGACTCCTGCATATATATAGGATCTAGTACAACTTGCATTTAAACCATGATGTTAAGAATTTTCAAGATTTACTTAGAAAATTTTTTCAAAAATTTTACCAATCAAATGCGGCTCACATTAGAAATGCGGTGCATTTTTGCAAATGCGTTGCACTAAGCCTCACATGCGGTGCATATTACATATGTGTTGCATATTTTCCACAACCCGGTCATCTAAATGCACATGCGGTTCACTAAACCACATGCGGTGCATTTTTCATTACCCTCCTATCTACAACATATGCGTTTCAGAAATGCATGTGCGGTTCACTATACCGCATGCGTCTATTCCTAATGCATGTGCGTTGCATAACTACACATGTGGTGCATAATGCTTCACATGCGGTCATTCCCTAAACAACCAAATCTAGCATTAACGAGTTTTTGCAAATGCGTCGTTTCGCAGTCAGATGTGGCGAATACGACGGCATATGCGTCGTTTACGATGCACCACATTTGCTTAATTATTTTTCTAATGCCTAGAAATACATGCAAAATTAACTTTGACAAGTTTATTTTTGGGTACATACCGGTGGTCCTACATCGGCTGGCCTCTTGAACGCTTGGATCCGATACCCTCGATGTGTAGTGCACATAATAGGTGCCATTTTGTCAGCTGGTCAGAGCAAAATCTCCTCTTTTTCTATCTCCTTTGGGTGCAAATGAATTAGGTTTAGTCCTAATTTCTATTTATAGGTGGGTTAGAAATGGCATTTCTTCTGACCTAATCTATTGGCCACTTAACCTTTCACCTTCCAACAACCCATACTCATCCGTCTTAACTCCAAATTCAATTCCATCAACTCCATAGCATTTTTGACTATCCAATTGACTTATCGGGAATATTTCCTGATTTTTTTGAAACTTTCAAAAATTTGTCAATTTTCTCGAGGGGGCATACCCTAACCTATTTCATGTTGGGGCACGATCGAGGCATATTTTCTTTGACACAACATCGTACCAACATTGTATCAAAGAGGGGCAAACTGTAGCTATCAAAAATTGGTCTAGGCTTGCGAGTACACATTTCGACATAATTTTCTATAGTTCGTGGTCATCATTAAATAATATTTATTATTTAATTAACCTTTCTAACACATATTTCCTCTATTAATTAAATACCCCTTTTTAATTAATTCATTAATTCATTAATAACCTTTATTCAACTTGAATAATTAAATAAATCATATTTATTTAATTATGTTGCAAACTAATTAATTCTTCCCCTTTTATCTATCAATTAAATAATTTATTATTTAATTACCCCTTTATCATACTTTTCCAACTATAATTAAATATCTTTATTTAATTATTCATTTAACCCCCTTTATCTATAATTAAATATTTATTATTTAATTATTTATATTATCCTTTTCAAAAGTCAATTAAATAAATTATCTTTATTTATTTAATTAAAGTCTCTTATTTTCGAATGTTGAATTAAATTAACATTTAATTCATATTTAATTATTTATGTCACATTCCTCTATCGTTATCTAAGTCATTCACTCACCTTCTGACTCGAGATCTATTTTTAGTTCTCTAGTTATCTCTGAATTCAACACCTGTTTATCTTTGCAAGAAGACTCTCCATCACAACTAGTTGATTAACTAGCTCTAACTCTTGTTTGCATTCAAATGCATTATTCTTCGAGTTCCAACTTTGGCTTTTGCATACAAAGTCTATTTCTTCTATTTTTGGAGATTAAGATCCTGAACTCATGTTCTAACTCACGTTCTAACTTAGTCTTTATCTTCAGTCTTCCCTGAACTCATGTTCTAACTCATGTTCTAACTCGTGTTCTAACTCATGTTCTATCTAAGACATAACTCACATCGCATGGCATTCATCAATCTTGTCCGTCGATCTCTCTTTCAATCTGATTCGATCGTTCGAAAACCCAAAATCTATAAAATGGCCTGTCATTATCATTATTCCTCCTCCCAAAATCATTCATTTTTGAGAAGAGACTATTCTTTGATATTTTGCTTAGACACTCGACAAAATTATACTTGCATTCAAACACATAAATCTAAGGGAAAGAATACTGAAAAGGAAAAATGGAGAAGAGCAATAGAGATAATTCGAAAGGATGAACGCATATTCAGTGAGATCATTTTGGTTTTATTAGTTTAGTTTATTTCCTCATTCTTTGTTGTTAGATTTTAGATTATTACTTAGATTAGGATTTAACTTTGTTATTCTAGTACTTGCAGAAAATCTAGTACACCTATAATCTGATTTTTAGAATGATTTAGCTTTACATATCTTGGGACTTTGGTATTCTCTCTAACTTTGGGTTCTTTTGTTCTGTCTTCTGCACTTCCACTAGCTTCTCCTTCACCATTCTCTTGATTCACCAAAACAATTTGAACTTGATTTTGTGTCTAAGTAGTCTTTCCTTTATCAATACTATCATGTTGGTCATTTGAATCATATCCACAATATCTAGATGATCTAAGAATTTCTTCATCAACTCTGATATTTGCACTTTCAACCATTTTCTTCAATCTTCTATTATAGCATTGGTAGGCCTTGTTCTTAGTAGAGTAACCCAAAAAGATTCCTTCATCACTTCTAGCATCAAACTTTCCAATATCTTCATCTCTCTTGATATTACATCTACTTCCAAATATTTTGAAATATTTTAGAGTAGGATTATAACCAAACCATGGCTCAAAAGGAATCTTACCAGAATTACCATTAACATTTAACCGATTGATAGTGTATACAAAAGTGCTTACAACTTCTCTCCAGTAGATATGAGGAACATTACCTTCCAAAATCATAGTTATAGCAACATCTAGAATTGTTTTGTTCTTTCTTTCAACAACTCTATTTTTTTAAGGGGTCCAAGGAGCAGATAACTATCTTTTGATTCCATGCTCTTCACAAAATGAATTGAAATACTAGGAAGTGAATTCACCACCTTTGTCTGATCTTAAGTATTTAACCTTTAGACCTATCTCGTTCTCTACCATAGCTTTGAAACATTTGAACTTTTCTAGTGCTTCATGTTTTTCTCTTAAGAAAGCAACCCATATCATCCTAGAGTAATCATCAATGGTCAACATAAAGTACCTTTCTCCTTGTAGAATTCTGATTCTGGATGGACCACATTGATTAGTATGTACCAGCTCCAGTACTCCATTAGAATGATGTTGTTTGCTCTGAAAAGAAATTATTATCTGCTTTCCCATCTGACATTCCTTACATATAGTGTTAGTAGGCTTCACTAACTTAGGTAGATCTCCGACTTGTTGAGTGGAGCTTACATTGATAATTTTATCAAAATTCACATGAAACAACCTCCTATGCCATAACCAGCTTATTGATCAATTAAACAACTTTCACTAGCAGCACTTAGGTGAAAAATGTTACCTCTTGTCTTAGTACCTGAAGTAATTACATTTCAAGAGCTTGCCAATATCCCACACTTTCCATCTTTGAATTGAATATTATATCGCTTTTCTACCATCTATTTCACACTCAACAAATTATGCTTCAATCCTTCAACATAAAGGACACCATCAATATTATATTTACCACCAAGAGAAATAATGCCTCTACCACAAATCACACCAGCATTGTTATCTCCAAATCTTACAACATCACCATCATATTTCTCCAAGCTTAGAAAATTTCTTTTGTCACCAGTCATATGATGTGAGCATCCGTTGTCAATCACCCACTCATCTTTTTCATCAATTATAGTTGTAAGAGCTTTCTCAATATTCTTATCACTATCAAATTTAGTGGACACCGTACCATTTTCCTTGATAGCAATGAATACCCATCCATCTTCATTTCCATTTTTTTTATCAGATTCATCATTAGTAACACCTTCTTTAGCATAATAACATTTCTTTTGAAATCTAGACTTTTTAGGTTTGTACTTAGAAACTCTTTCAGGACACCTTGATGCAAAATGACCTATTGTTCTGCAAGAGAAACATTTAATAGGCAGATTTCCTTTATACTTACCTTGTCCTCTGGCTTTTCTTGTCACAATCAATGCTTCCAACTCTTCTAGTTCTCTTTCTTCATCTTCAATCTGTTTCATCTCATCTTCATATTTGAATGTTTTTCTAGAACTTTCTCCCTGATCATATCTCTATTGCTTTCTTCCGGATACAATAGCTTTGAAAGTAGATTTTGTCTTAGGAGTAGTCTCACCAAATACACTTAGTTCAAAGGCAGCTAGTTTACCAGTCAACATGTCTCTTGTCACATATGTTACTATTTTGAGTTCTTCAATAGGATGAGCTTTGGTTTTGTAATAAATAGGAATTGATCTGAGCACTTTTTCCATAATCTCATCTTCTTCCATAATTCCACCGACACACCTAATACCCATCACTAGTTCATTTGCCTTCTGCATGAAAGCAACAATGTTTTCATCTTCACTCATATTCAAGTTATTCCATTTGCCTTTCAAACTTTTTAGCTTAGTAATCTTCACTTGTGCATCTCCTTCATACAATGTTCCCAATTTCTTCCAAATCTCATGTGTTGTCTTCAAACCTATCACATTTTTCATCTTTGAATCTGTCAAAGCACTTAGTAATACTTCTATAGCCCTGGTATTAGTTTTAGCTTCTTTGATCTCATCAGGAGTAGAGGGACCATTTTGAGGAATATTATGTCTGTTCTTTGTAATATTCTAGAAAGGTTCACCAATGCACTTGAAATGATGCTCCATTCTGACCTTCCACAAAGAGTAATTTGTACCATCGAATTTGGGACTATCCTTCTTGTATGATGCCATCTCAAACTACCTCAAGCTATTAAAATTCTTCATAGGAACCTACTCTGATACCAATTGTTGGAAAAACAAGAATAGACAACTGAGAGGGGGGGTGAATTAGTTGTTACAAAATTTAAAACTTATCTTACTTTATCAACCTTTAATCTTAGATCTCATAATTAATAGTGAAAGAATGGATCAACAACACATTAGAAACACATGAACACCAAGATTTTATACGTGGAAACCTTGTTAGGGGAAAAACCACGGTGGAGGTTAATCCACAATTATACCTTGCTAGAAGTATAATGAAAAATGAATAAGGAATGCACATGCATTCAAGAGCACTGCCTAGAGCTCACTGCTTAGAAGGGAAGGGTCACTGGCTAACATAAAACAATCAGATTAAATCCATTTGATGAGGTTGAACTGAGAAATTGGCTTCTACAAAATCCTAATGATAGTTCCGATTAGGCACATAAATACTTCACACTTCACTCAATCTTCTTCACACTTTGATCTAAAATTGAACGAACTGATCTTTATTCACACATTTTGCATACAAACTACACATACATTCATCGAGCATACTTCAAAATGAGGAAACAATTGCTCTTATATATCCGCTACATGAATTTACATCAACAACTCTATCGGCCACAAATAAAGAATAAATGAATTATAAACTATCGACCCAATTCATGAAAAAATTTCGATGCATACCAATCTAAGTCAATCACAACATAATGAAGACCTAAATCAACATCCTTGAAGACTCCTAGTATTGAAAAAATAATCCATAAGGATCTGCAACTCACTACCACCATCATGTCGGCCAAGAACATGAAAACTCAAACACACAAAGGAAAAATATTCGATCACGATCACACCGATCAACGTGGATGTACCGCAATGATAGAGAAAAATCTAGAACCATCATTGAACATAAAAATAGCATACACAACAACTTAATTTACCAGAATTGCATTCTCTTCTTCAAGAAACACCTACTACAGTAACATGATAACTGTAGGAACTCAAAAACTCATAACTCGCTCCAAAATTGATGCATACCACTGAAACTTCCAGAGAACATACTAGATAGGCTTAGCAACAAACCATTTAATGCGTGACTTCTGATTACCAACTTACATAAATTTCCACCATTATGATCTGCACAGCTTCACAAACTGCGTGCAACATATTATTATAATTTTCTCACTATCGTCGACATATACAATCTTCAGAATCATCAATGCTAATAGTGTTGACATCAATGTAAACCACATATCAACAACACAACCATAGCATCCAATGCTTTTTGTGATCTCAAAGGAAGGATATGATCAAATTTTAGATAAAATGTCATAGTTAAATTTGAAAAGGGCTAAAGGATTTGATCTAGAAGGGTACATTGATACTGCAAGAAAGAAGGTAAATTTGGGTGGATATGTATATATACCCTATCCAAAAGATGATATAATTAGAAACATGGAGGAAATGGAGGCTGGAGTAGCCATTGATGAATATAACAAGAGAATTGAGCAACAACTAAAAGGGATAAAGGAGGCAGAAATTTTCTCCTCTGAGAGTGATGAAGCCACTAGTGGAAAGGAACATCAAGGTCATAGTGACAAGATCTGTAAAACGAAAATTGAAAAATATCAACCCTCCAGTAGAGAACATGAAATTGATCAAAACTCTAATGTAGATACCAGGTAGCTTGCCTATAGATCATTTGTTTCTAATAATGAATTTATAAAGTCATCTAAACTCAGGGCATTCCTATGCAAGTGAAAGCAAAAAGAAATAAGAGACTCGGTCACAAGTATCACACCTAGAAATGAGACTAAATTGTTGAATACTTTGAAATTGGATGTAGATAAAGAGATGAGAAATAAGACCCTGGAAAAAGGAATAAATTGTTTAGAAGAATCTCGTGTGATGATTTTTCCTGGCTTGGATTTAAATTCAGCTCTTGTCTTTGACAGATTCTTGTATAATAACAATACTACTCACAAGATCAGCTCTGAAGTAGTTATAGAGGTATACACCGGATCTAAATATAATCCAGAAGAGAACTCTCTCATGATTTGGGCTTTGTTCCCTCCACATAAGAAGTCTGTGATCATAGACACATAAAAGGAATTTGGACATTTGATGACACTAAAGGTGGTTGAAGCCGACCTTGTAGCTACTGCTAACATGGGCATCAATGTGACCAAATTGAACAAGGCACAAATCTAAATGTTGATAAAAGAGAGGGATATGTACAAGAGAAAAAATGAAAGAGTACTAAGCGAAAATGAATTCCTAAAGGATGCTAAGTTCTTGACACGAGGAGAAATCTCTTAGTCAAAGGGAAAATGTAATGTCCACTTTTCGAGCATGATCTTTCCAGTGACCGTTAGCCTATTTTGGAGACCCGTAGGCTATTCGAAAGGTGAAATTAGGGTTTCATGTTTCGAAGGATGCTCTTGCTTGAGGTTGGTTGTTTCAATGGTGGATTCTTTCTAGGTTTTTAGAGAGCTTCACAGTGATATGTTGTTCTAGGCATTCTGAGCAATTTCAGGAATTTACTATTTTTAGTAAATTCTATTTCTGGCAGTATTCCTATTGGTTTCGGCATGGTTGACCTTCTACTTTAGATTGATTAGTTGGCTTGCTCATTTATGGCTTCGGGGCATATTTGGAGAGATAAGTTGAGTTATTTAATTAAAATTATATTTTAATGTTATATTTTAACATTGACCCCCTTGGCCTAGCTCGTCACTTTAAGTTGTTTTAAATGATGTCTTTATGGGTGGGCGCCTCATTGAAAGAAATTAATTATATTTCTTATAAAGTAAATATTAACCCAAGCTCAAATTGGATGCCAACTTCAAGGAGGAAATAAAGTATTACTAAAAAGTCAAAGTTGCTTGGAAAAGTGGGACGCCTTCTATTGGAGGATTAGGGTTTGGTTCGAAAAGGAAGTTTAGGGTTTCGAGAAAGATCACCTACAAATTATAAAAGGAGACCATTGGTTATCATTGAGACTATCTTTTGTCTACAGAAATGTTATGCTGTTGGATTGGCTTTGGGATTGCTTCGAGGAATGAAAGCCTCCTAGCTTAGCATTGCTTCTCGCTTGAAAGATAGCGACTAGTGGTGAAGTAGTTTAGTGTTGAGTGATTTGTAGTGGATTTCTGCATTGTTATTCATTGAGTAGTTTTGTAGATCAGCTGATTTGCATTTTAATGAAATTCTGGAGTTGCATTTTCATTACAGCAGATTGTCTTTTTATTCATAAGTCAAAAATTACAAAAAGAATCGTTTTGGGTATTGTCTCATTGTGTTTCCCTATTGGAGGTGACCCTTCATGAATATTTGCATATTTTAATATGAAGTTTATGATTTTATAAAGCAAATTCATCATTCCTTGAAGGCCATACTTTTTGGGGTGTCTTGGGATTTGTGCCAGTAATTAATAACCACTTTCAGTTGCCATTTCTTATTACTAAACTAGGCGCCATCTTTTTGAAGGTCTATTGCATCAAATTTGAGGTCATTGGGATCAGTTTTGAGTGATATATGGGCAATTTAGTGGGTTACAGGAATGTTGGTTATATAATTTAAGATGCAAGTCTGTCATAACAGATTTGAAGAAATCTGCATTCTCCTTCTTGGATTGGTGTTAGGAAATCATTAAAGGCTTTGTTCATTCAGTAATTGCAATAGTATTTCCTTTACCTCCCCCCTATGGTAGCTCCTTTCCCACTCTGGGTTACAAAGCACATTCTAGGTGTTGAGTACTTTCAGCATCTCCGTTATTTCTTTCAAGCATTGTAATTTCTTACACTCCACCATATGGTCGCCTCAACTCCATACTGGATTGGGTAGCACATACTTGGTGTTGAGTTCCCTTTCAGTACTTAGTGTAGAAGACCCTCTGACCATATGCTCGCCATCATCAGCGCCATTCTTGGTTAGAGTTCTTGCATAAGCATTTTGATTAAGATCCTCTGACCAATGCTCACACCTTGCCCACATTGGGATCCTGGTGTACATTCTGGTTAGAGTTGCTTCAACAACTTTTTGGTTTAGCTGCTAACCTTAACAGGTGCATTGGATTGTAATTTGTATTTGGCAGAAACAAAATTTTTTTTGGCTCGGAATACTTCAGTGATATCAGAGCCAAGAGCTTGCCATCCTATGAACAAACTATCTATGAGTGATAGAGAAAAGAGGTACATTGCGAGGGAAGACAAGAAGGTTGGAAAACAGTTCCAGCCCTATCAGGCTCCAGAAGGTTAGACAGCTTCAGAGGTTTTGAGGGCTCATTGGGGGTCTTCTCAGGAAACAGACATGGTAGAAGGTGAGAGATCAATTGGGGGTAACGAGAGGGTTACCAGTAATAGAGATGATAGTGGAAAGGGAAGAGAGAGATCCATAAGTCCAGGATAGAGATTTGAAAGGAAAATGGATGCCTTAATGGATATGGTATTGCTCATGATGGGGAAAGTGGGCCAGAACACCATTCCACAAAGCAACCCAGGACATAGAGGAGAACACAGTGCCTCCAACCAGCATGATGGACATGCAACTCAACCTTTTTGAAACAACACTTACATCTTAGCCAGGCCATTCAAACCCACCTTCTTGGCACCTATAAACACTCAGCCAGATCTTGAAGAAAATGCTTCATTCGTGGAGTAGTTGAGGCTTGGCCGTGCGAAGTATGATTCTCTCCCTAACGACATCAAGATGGATATGTCCTATAATGACTTTATGGATAATAAAAGAAATAATAAAGGAAAAGGGAGACATTATGAGCAAAAAGGAACACCAGTGCAAGGGGACTTGTATCAAGCTGTCAACAAGGTTATACTTCCACACTATGACGGGAGTGATAATAGTTTAGCCCGAGCTTGGATATAGAAGTTGGATAACTATCTAGCTCTCTAACCCATGGAAAAAGAAGAGGCGATCAAGTTCGCTACATTACACCTTGATGGGGTGGTGCACGAGTGGTGGTACCATGGCCTAGTTACCTTGGGTCATCAGTCTATCACAACTTATGATGAGTTCACCAATAGGCTCATTGAGAGATTTGAGAAAAAGGATCCTGAAATTCATTTCAGAGGATTGGCGCAGTTGAAGCAGTATGGCACAGTTGATGCCTACATAGCAGAGTTGCAGAGACTCTCAGTCATGGTCACTGGAATCACAGAGAGGCGATTGGTGATCCTTTTCAGTGAAGGATTGATGGAACCACTTAAGGGATGGATTAAAGCTTTTGATCCACCCTCCCTATAGGAGGCCATGAAGAAGGCAAGAAACATGGAGTGGGCTGCTCCTAAGGAAAAGTTTCAATCCAATCCACCCTTTCACAAATGGGATAAAGGAAAAAGACCTCATCAAAGACCTCCTTCGAGACCTCAGCACAAGGAGTTCAAACAACATAATCCTCATGTCACAAGATTGGACCCAGAGACAGTGAACGAACTCAGAAGAAAGGGGTTATGTTTCCGGTGTAGGGAAAAATGGTCTCAACATCATGTTTGTCCAAAGGGAGTTAAATTTAATCAAATTGAATACTGTTCAACTGGTGGAAGTGATTCTGATTTTTCAGACCAGCAATCTGATTTTGAAGATAGTGAAATGGAAAGAGTTCTAGAAGAGTCTGAAGATGAAAAAGAAAGTGGAGTTATTTTGGCTCAACTTTCAAGCTTTCAAAGAAATGAATCCTTCAAGGTTCGAGGGATGATTAAGGGGCAGTGAATAGTTGCTTTGATTGACACTGGGGCAACACATAACTTCATTGATGAAGTTGTGGTGGCAAAGAAGGGGCTGCAAATAGAAGAGTTTGAAGGCTTCAACGTCATGGTTGTTGATGGATTCCACATCTCATGCACCAAGAAGATCTCAAACATGACTATGCAATTGGGAAACTATGAAGTCAAGGATGACTTCTATGTAGTTAACATTGGAGATATGGATGTTGTTTTAGGCATTCAATGGTTGCGTTCATTGGGAGAGATCTCCTTAAATCTGCAAACTATGGAGCTTAAGTTTCAATCCGATGGGAAGAGGGTAGTACTAAGAGGAATGTCCAATGGGGGTCCTTGGGTTGTGTCATTCAAGAGAATGGCAACGCTGGTTTGTCATGATCAAGTTGAGTGGGCTGCAGAATGTATGATCCTTCCTGCTAGTTCGGTTGACACTAAGAGAGACTATCCTCCTGATGTGCAGTCTTTACTCACAAAGAAGAGCAAGGAATTTTCTGATTTACCTCCTAGACCACCACCTGAACGGGGTTCAAAGCATATCATAGAGCTCAAGGAAGGAGCTAAACCAGTTATTACAACTCCATATCAGTACCCTAAGAAGCAGAAGGATGATATTGAGAAAAATATTTAGGAACTCTTGGAGATGGGTTTCATTCGTCCAAGCAAGAGTCCCTTTGTTTCAGCTGTGGTTCTTGTGAAGAAGAAGAATGGTGCCATGCACATGTGCATGGACTATCGTGCTTTGAATCAAAGCACCATCAAAAATTGATACCCCATTCCAAGGATAGATGATCTCATTGATGAGCTACATGGGGCCAAGTTCTTATCGAAGATTGATTTGAGATCGAGCTACCACCAGATTCGAATGAGAGGATCTGATGTTGAGAAGACAGCTTTCAGATGTCACTATGGCCACTTCGAGTTCCTAGTCATGCCATTTGGGCTGACTAATGCTCCTGCTACCTTCCAGTCTTGTATGAACAGAGTTTTTCAAAAGCAGTTAAGGAGGTTTGTGTTGATATTCTTCGATGACATTTTGATTTACAACAAGACTTGGGAAGAACATCTCAAGCACTTGGAGGAAGTGCTTAGCATTTTAGAATCTGAGAGCCTATTTGCCAAAGAGTCCAAATGTGAATTTGGGATGAAGGAGTTACTTTACCTTGGCCACATAATCAGTGCTGAGGGAGTAAAAGTTGATCCTGAAAAGATCAAAGCAGTTGTTGATTGGCCACCTCATGAGAACTTGACTCAGTTGAAAGGGTTTTTGGGTATGTATGGATTTTATCGTAGATTTGTGAAAGGCTACTCACATAATGCTGCCCCCCTTACTGACCTCACAAAAAAGGGAGCCTTTTGTTGGTTAGAAAAGGCTCAAACTACTTTTGATAAGTTTAAGAGGATCATGAGCTCTTGTCCGGTTCTGGCTATTCTAGATTTCTCCAAGCCTTTCGAGCTATAGTGTGATGCATCTGGTGAAGGATTTGGGGCTGTTTTGATGCAAAACAAACATCCAATAGTGTTTCAGAGTAGAAAGCTAAGAGGTGTTGAAAGAACCTACTGCATTTATGACAAGGAAATGCTTGCCATTATGCATGCATTAGCTAAGTTCAAACAATATTTTGTGGGAAACAAGTTTGTGGTCAAGACTAATCACAATAGTCTCAAACACTTCATGCATCAAAAAGATCTGAATGAGAGGCAACAAAAGTGGGTGAGTAAGCTTCAAGCTTATGACTTTGACATTGAGTATGTCAAAGGGAAAAATAACATTGTTGTTGATGCTCTATCTAGGAGACCCCATTTGAGCTCATTGTGTGAGCTTACCACTGATTGGAAGGACATGTTGCTTGCTGATTATGCCAAAAATCAGTTTGCAACCAGCATCATTGAGGGTACTTTTCATGACGAAAGGTACAAGGTGATTGAAGAGTTGATACACTACAAGGGGAGAATCTTTCTGGTGGCTGATTCTAAGCTCCGGAAGAAGATTTTATTGACATTTCATGACATTCCACTTGCTGGTCACCAAGGATTCTTTAAGACATATAGGCAGATCCGTGAAAGATTTTCATGGAAAGGATTGAAAGGAGAGGTTCAACGCTACATTCAAGAGTGTCCCATTTGTCAAATGAACAAGAATGAGCATACTTTACCAGCTGATCTGCTGCAACCTCTCCCTATTTCCAATCAAAAATGGGAAAGCATATCTATGCACTTCATCACAGGGTTGCCCAAGGTCCAAGGGAAGGATTGTATCTACATTGTAGTGGATAGACTAACAAAATTTGCACACTTCTTTGCCATTACCAGCTCTTTTTCAGCAGCCCAAGTTGCAGATCTATTTTTTCATGAGGTGTTTAGGTTACATGGGCTGCTAAAAAACAGTGTGAGTGATAGGGACAACAAGTTCCTAAGCACTTTTTGGCAAGAGGTCTTCAAAATGAGTAGTACTGTGCTTACCCCAAGCACTAGTTATCACCCCCAAACAGATGGACAAAGTGAAATAGTGAACAAGTGGTTGGAAGGCTACTTGAGAAACTATGTTTTAGAGCAGCAAAGAGCATGGGTTAAGTGGATTCACATTGGCGAATACTGTTATAATTTTTCTTTTCATATGTCAATAAAGATGTCACCTTTCTTGGCTCTTTATGGTTATGAAGCACCTAGCTTTGCTGATTTGGTGTTTGGTGATAGCAAAGCTCCTCAAGCCAAAGACTTATTGTAGTAGAGTCAAGACATCATGAAATCATTGAAGGGCAATCTTTAGATTGCACAGAATCAGCAGAAGATGTATGCTGATCAGAGGTGTGTTGAGCGCTCTTTCGAGGTTGGAGATATGGTTTATCTCAGACTACAACCTTACAGACAGTCTACTCTCAAGAAGAGTGGAGCTAAGAAACTCAAACCTCGTTTCTATGGGCCATTCAAGCTTATCAAAAGGGTGGGAGCAATAGCATATGAGTTGGAGCTACCTTCAAGTAGCAAAGTGCACAATGTCTTCCACGTGTCTCGCCTCAAGAAGGCGCTTGGACATAATGTTGTTGCTGCATCACAGTTGCCTCCTTTGGATGAGGAAGGACAGTTGGTTTTAATTCCAGAGGAGATTCTTGATTCTCAAGAATGTTCTTTGAGGAACAGAAAAATTAGAGAATATTTGGTGAAGTGGAAAAATTTGCCTTTAGAGGATGCAACTTGGGAGAATGATGAGATTCTGTAGCATCTAGAGTTGCGATTGCTTGAGGACAAGCAATCTTGGGGAGGGCGGACTGTAATGTCCCCTTTCCGAGCATGATCTTTCCAGTGACCGTTAGCCTATTCTGGAGACCCGTAGGCTATTCAGAAGGTGAAATTAGGGTTTCATGTTTCGAAGGATGCTCTTGCTTGAGGTTGGTTGTTTCAATGGCGGATTCTTTCTGGGTTTTCAGAGAGCTTCCCAATGATATGTTGTTCTGGGCATTCTGAGCAATTTCAGGAATTTACTATTTTTAGTAAATTCCATTTCTGGCAGTATTCCTGTTGGTTTCGGCATGGTTGACCTTCTACTTCAAACTGATCAGTTGGCTTGCTCATTTATGGCTTCGGGGCACATTTGGAGAGATAAATTGAATTATTTAATTAAAATTATGTTTTAATGTTATATTTTAACATTGACCCCCTTGGCCTAGCTCGTCACTTTAAGTTGTTTTAAATGATGTCTTTATGGGTGGGCGCCTCATTGAAAGAAATTAATTATATTTCTTATAAAGTAAAGATTAACCCAAGCTCAAATTGGACGCCAACTTCAAGGAGGAAATAAAGTATTACTAAAAAGTCAAAGTTGCTTGGAAAAGTGGGACGCCTTCTATTGGAGGATTAGGGTTTGGTTCGAAAAGGAAGTTTAGGGTTTCGAGAAAGATCACCTACAAATTATAAAAGGAGGCCATTGGTTATCATTGAGACTATCTTTTGTCTACAGAAATGTTATGCTGCCGGATTGGCTTTGGGATTGCTTTGAGGAATGAAAGTCTCCTAGCTTGGCATTGCTTCTCGCTTGAAAGATAGCGACTAGTGGTGAAGTAGTTTAGTGTTGAGTGATTTGTAGTGGATTTCTGCATTGTTATTCATTGAGTGGTTTTGTAGATCAGCTGATTTGCATTTTAGTGAAATTCTGGAGTTGCATTTTCATTACAGCAAATTGTCGTTTTATTCATAAGTCAAAAATTACAAAAAGAATCATTTTGGGTATTGTCTCATTGTGTTTCCTTGTTGGAGGCGACCCTTCATGAATATTTGTAGATTTTAATATGAAGTTTATGATTTTATAAAGCAAATTCATCATTCCTTGAAGGTCGTACTTTCTAGGGTGTCTTGGGATTCATGCCAATAATTAATAACCACTTTCAGTTGCCATTTCTTATTACTAAACTAGGCGCCATCTTTTTGAAGGTATATTGCATTAAATTTGAGGTCATTGGGATCAGTTTTGAGTGATATATGAGCAATTTAGTGGGTTACAGGCATGTTGGTTATATAATTTAAGATGCAGGTTTGTCATAACAGATTTGAAGAAATCTGCATTCTCCTTCTTGGATTGGTGTTAGGAAATCATTAAAGGCTTTGTCCGTTCAGTAATTGCAATAGTATTTCCTTTACCTCCGCCCTATGGTAGCTCCTTTCCCACTATGGGTTAGAAAGCACATTCTGGGTGTTGAGTACTTTCAGCATCTCCGTTATTTCTTTCAAGCATTGTAATTTCTTACACTCCGCCATATGGTCGCCTCAACTCCATACTGGATTGGGTAGCACATACTTGGTGTCAAGTTCCCTTTCAGTACTTAGTGTAGAAGACCCTCTGACCATATGCTCACCATCATCGGCGCCATTCTTGGTTAGAGTTCTTGCATAAGCATTTTGATTAAGATCCTCTGACCAATGCTCACACCTTGCCCACATCGGGATCCTGGTGTACATTCTGGTTAGAGTTGCTTCAGCAACGTTTTGGTTTAGCTGCTAACCTTAACGGGTGCATTGGTTTGTAATTTGTATTTGGAAAAGACAAAAAAAAATTTGGCTCGGAATACTTCAAAAAATAGGAAGAAGCACACATGGTTGAGACAAGATATGATGCACTCTCTACAATACTATAGAAAAGGCACACTAACTTGATGATTTGGATGAACAAATTATGGGGAACTCGCTCCCGAAGTCATACTACAGTTCAAGAGAATAAAAGAGTGAGTGATCGAATCCAGGAGAAGATCCAAGAAGCTAAAAACAAAGATCCTCCTGACAATAGAATTATATCAGCTATTGAAGATCTTTAGAGAAAGCATAAGGAATATCATGACGAATTTCAAGTAGATACAAAGGAACTTGTTGATGTTGCAAAAGAGGGAGTTACCGTGCTGTTCAAAGAAGGAGGATAGAAGAAGGACAAAAATGAATGGATAGAGGAGTACAAGTTGATATTGCAAAAAACTCTGGAAGCAGCCAAGAATAAGGATTCAATGTTGGATGATAACTATGAGCACCTGGAAAAGATGGTAATCATGGAGATAGCAGCGATGAATGCAGTAGAGGATGTTGATACTCATGGAAGACGGGATTACTTGGATCATATGATTAAAATTCATTTATGGCTAACTACAGCCTAATCCTTATATTTAATTATTGTTAATTTCAAAAGAATTTTATGAAGAGGTGTGTCCTCTTCATAATATTGATAATTATGTTAAACTCTTGATGGTTAGAGAAGAGGATAAGATATTTTTTAGAATGGGCTGATAGGATAGATAGATAATAGAAAGTTTTCATAATGTTTACAATTCAAAAGACTATGTTGCAAGCATATTTTTGAGGAAATCAATTAAAGATGACTGATTCTATGGCTCCATATTGGTATCAATTGTTTATTAAAATCATTCAATTATTTGATTATCTCCAACTTAAAATTTCTTGGTTATTTAAATTGATATATCAAGTATATATTCAATTTATCAATGCACATTTGTTGTACTTATGTGATGTGATTATTTGGTTTCTTTAAAAAAGAATTAAATTCCTTTTTGATAAATCATAGTAATCTGGAAGTATTATTTGGATTAAAGAGAAGAATCATATAGTTAGGATTAACATTCTATCTCCAGTAGAGTTTATCAGTTACTTTCCTATACGTTGATACAAGTTATAAACCAACAAAGTGTGCCAAGAAGTTTGAATTATTGCCAATACCAGCCATTCATTCTATATCTTCACTTGACTCCATTCACCCAACAAGGCATTGGTCTTACTCACTTCACCATTTAGTTTTATCAAATATGTTTTTAGAACCTCACATCTATTAATTGAACTTATAAATTTTCACCTTGATATTGCTTATACAATTTATACCAAATTAGGATTATATCTTTCCACTCCCAATTGCCATTGTGGATTGATTGAGCAAATAGGGATCATACCGCTAAGTCTGCTTCATTTTTATTAGGTACAACTGCCTAGGTTTAGCAGAGCCTAGAGAGGAGAAGGTTCAATTACATTAATTGGCCTTGTATGTTAGCCAAAAATGTGTCAAGAGCTTGGCAACCTCTTGTGGTTCAAACCTATGTTTTTGAGACCTAACACTCTATAGAAAAATGGAGTTCTTGAAAGGTTGAATAGGACATTGATGGAGAAGGCAAGAATTATGTTGAGCAATGCTGGTCTGAAACAGAAGTTATGGGCTGAGCTATGGCTACACCATATTACTTGTTAAATCAGTCTCCTTCATCAACACTTGTTGAAGAAATGCCTATTGAAGCTTGGTCTAGTAAGAAACGCTCTCTAAGAGTTCTGAACAAGAAGAAGAACCATAACCTCAGCCTTAGCCTGTGAGGAGGTCTACACATGAGAAGAAGCAACTTGATAGGTATGGATTCTCTATGTTGGATTCTAGTTGTTCCTATGCTTTGATTACTAACATGGATGAGCCTAGGACTGTAAAAGAGGCAACTGAAATGTCTAATTTAAATTCCCATTTGGAAGCCATGAATGAAGAAATGGCATCATTAAAGAAAAATGATACTTGGGATCTGGTTCCATTGCCTGAAGGTAGAAACCCTATGGGCTACAAATGGGTATTTAAAAAGAAATTTTTTCTAGATGGTTGTGTTGAAAAGTATAAAGTGAGGTTGGTTGCGAAGGGTTATTCCCAGGTAGAGGGAATTGATTATGGGGAAATTTTTTCACTAGTAGCAAAGCCGACATCTATCAAATTTATTTTGTCACTTGCAACAACATATGATTGGGAGATTGAGAAGATGGATGTGAAGACAATATTTCTTCATGGTGATCTTGAAGAAGAAATTTATATGTCCCAGCCAGAGCATTTTGTGAATAAAGGTAATGAAAATCTGGTTTACAAGTTAAAAAAATCTCTGTATGGTCTAAAATAATCTCCTAGAATGTGGTACCAAAATTTTGACACATTTGTCTTGTCATTGGGATTTGTAAGATCAAAATCTAATTATTGTGTGTATTAAAAAGTTGAGAATGATCATATCTTAATTATTGCCCTATATGTGGATGATATGTTATTCATTGGGAATAGTAAATTTATGATTTATCATCTAAAATCCCAATTGTCTGGAAAATTCAAAATGAAAGATTTGGGTGTAGCAAGGTATATTCTGGGGATGGAAATAACCAAGGACAAAAAGAGTAGAAAACTTTGGCTCAACCAGAGTAAGTATGTTAACACTGTTCTGGAGAGATTTTAAATGATAGATAACAAGTAGCTAGTTGTTCCAATTTTGTAGGGAATGAAGCTATTTGTTGAAAATTATCCAAAATCTCCTACTGAGATGGAGGAAATGACCAAGGTGTCTTATGCAAGCGTAGTTGGTAGTTTAATGTATGCAATGGTTTGTACAAGGCCAAATATTTCCCAAGCAGTGGAGTACTTAGTCATTTTATGGAAAATCTAGGAAGGACACATTGGGATGTTTTGAAAAGTGTTTTTAGATATTTGAAAGGTACATCTCAGTACACTTTGTGCTATCATGGAAACTCTTCCAAATCAAAAATATCTATCAGCATTCAAGGTTATGTGGATTCTGATTGGGCAGGGGACATTGATAGTAGAAGATCCACTAGTGGATATATTTTCATGGTGAATGGTGGTGCAGTTAGTTGGATGAGCAAGTGATAGGCTATAGTCACTCTATCCACTACGGAGGCAAAACACATGGCAGCTACACATGTCTATAAAGAAATAATCTGGTTAAAACATTTTTGTTCTAACATTGGGTTTGATATAGGGAAGATTACAATTTACTATGACAATCAAAGTTCTATTTTTCTGGAAAAAATTACTACTTTCCATTCCAAGACTAAACACATTAATGTGCAGTATCAATTTTTTCGTGACATGGTCAAAAGATGGAAAGGTAAATATAGAAAAAGGTGGATACTCTGGAAAATGTTGCAGATGCATTGACAAAACCAATGAACACAAACAAGTTCAGGTGGTGTGCTAGTTCTATGAACCTTGGTGCCCATGAATCTTAGTAGTTTCTTGGTGCTCTGGAGGTGTCAGTAAGATCTTCATCAAGTGGGAGTTTGTTGGAAAAATGTGCATCAATCTTACTATCTTAAACCTTCTAAATGAGAAAATCGGTGAGACCCTTGGAATGTATTGTCAATGAGAAGTTGTGTTCTAACATCTTGAAGGGATCAGTTCGGTGTAACCGAGGACCTGTCTCGCCAATGGCAGTGATCGACCTAACTTGAACGGTCAGTGGAAGTCCTTCCTCACTTGTCCGATGGAAGGAGTTAGATCGATGGGTGATCATCGGTGAGAGTTTGGTTGATGGTTCTTCGTCGAGCTAACCTTTGGTGCTTGGTGCTTGATCATCAGCGAGAGTTTTTGGAAGTTAGACCGGTGGTGGAAGTTAGACCGATGGATCAAGATCGGTGGAAGTCCTGCCAATGGACAAGATCGGTGGGACCTAAGACTTGTCTTGCCAACGGAAGTGATCACCCTAACTTGAACGATAGGTTGAAGTTCTTCCACTCTCATCTGACATAAGGAGTTAGACCGATGGAAGTGGATTGGCGGAAGTCCTACTGATGAATGACATTGGTGGAACATGGGTTGTTGGCCGAGCTTTCATTGTATTATTTCAACATTGTTAGTTAGATCGATGGGTCTATGTTCAACATGATTCCTATCAATGAGATCACCTAAAGGAAACTTCATCGGTGGAACGTGAACTATCAAAGGAACATTGGAGGACCTCCTCTAAGGTAGAGTGTTAGTCGGATGGTCTCCATCAGTGGGACTCTCACTAACAGAGGTTCTAAGCTAGAAGAACATCGGTGTGACCTTGGGGCTTGGAAGTGGTGGAGCTTTTAAATTCTTCCCCTTGTGAGTTTATTTATCCTCAGCTCTAATTGGTTGGGTTTTGGGTTTTACAAACGAGTCTTGGTCATAGGTGCTCTTTTCAAACGTTGAATTATTATTAACTGTGGCCGGTCATTTAAGTAAAGTCTTAATCCATTTTTGGTCGTGACTTTATCGGCCCCTCTTTACCTATCCTCTCTGTCTTTTGCGTCTTGACCGTATTGTATTTTCCATAGTGTCGGGTTGGTAAAATATTTTAGATTAATCTCTAAAAAATCTTTTTCGGATGTGCAGATCGTGTAGCCGTCAGATGGAGTGATCCTCATCTTGACCATTCCTCGTAGACCTCGCAAGGTTTCCTGCTGACATTATAAAAGTGGTGCAAGGCATGCGAGATGCTGCCACCTGTCGCATTTGATTATGGGGACAAATTTTTGTTCGTTAATCGACGATGGATGCTGGTATTGACAGCTGTTTCTTTATTGACGCATCATCGCCGCTCCTCGCTAACCTCACATAATTAAAACTTTAGTTTTAATAATGTTACGAGGTGTGTGAATTGTTGACGCATGGACGCCGATGTTGTATGAGGGATGACCAAGATGGGGCCCGTTTCGTGTTGATGTGGTGCCCAATATGTGATTTCCTGTTCGCCTGAAGACTGGTGAATGGACGTGGCATTTTCAAACTATTTTGACTTAATCTGAGCTGTTCTCCTGGCCTACATTGTTTTTGATCAATGACTCACATTTGAAATAAACTGGTGTTGTACTATAGCCATTTTATCTCGCGCGAGAGAATATTAATGGTTGAGTTTGACTCCACTCTCATAATTAAATGCTAAAATATCAACGAATTGCTATTTTTATGTATATTTCCATGTTGAAGAAGAATTGCTTGGTGTCTAGCGAAGCAAGCCATTTTTGTGATTTTCCAGCATCACTGCCATTAATGTTCTGCAAGTGAAGCCGTAAGTAACACGTATACCATTTCTCATGTTTTTTGAATATTTTATAGTTGCTTGAAGAACTATTATCAATTGTTTTTTGTTCCGTCCCTAAAAGATTGTTCGAGTAGATTTTCTTTAAAGTATTTTAAATCTTATCTTGATAATTGCCGAGGTTTATAGAATTGTGAAGCATTTTTTGCTTTAAAGCTATAGGTTGCAAGTTATAACTGTTAGATATATATAAAAACCCTAGCTCAAGTTATTTTGTCTCATATAAATGGCGCCCAAGGCCCAAAGCTCTAGCTCTAAGGCCACTACCAAACCCTTTTCCCAGGATATTATAGATTTATTAAAGCCTTCAACTAGAAAAAGACCTAAGGGAAAATATTTGTTCTATGGGACGTTTCTCATGGAAGGATTAATTGAGAAGCAATGTGCAGCTCGGGACACTGAATTACCATATGCTAGATGGCAGTTGTTCTCAAACTGGTTTGGGAATAGAAATTTATGTGTTCCTTTATGTAACCCATGGAGGTTGCATTTGGGCAAACTGGTGGTTCCTAATGTCTACTTGGATGTAGATTTATTAAAGGATGTTGCTGCAAGGTATGAACCTATAACCAGAGTTATTAGAACTCATTCTGGCATAGAAATTGTAAGGATAACTAGGGAGGAAATTGCAGAAATATTTGATCTACATGAATGGAATCAGGATATGGTTGCCATAAATCTTGAGGCCTTTAGAGAAGAATACAAAAACACCAAGGGTTTGTTCAGAACATCTCTTTTGGTACCTCATTTGGCAACCTCAGGAAAAGGAAAGAATAAGAAATAGGTGGTAACTGGCAAGAATGAGCCAGTGCCTTTTCTTGTAAACTATTTCTCTAACTATTTCAAGAAGATAGTTTGTTTGTTGTGCCAAATTATGGGAATCAGTTTAAAGAATAATCTGCCTACCGATATCATGTACATGGTTGTGAACATTCAACATCCAAGTTTTAACGTGGTTTATGATTTTGCCACTTATTTGGCAGAGAAGATGCATGGGTATCTAGTGGCTTTAAAGGAAGGAAAGAAGTTGGTTGGTTTCAAATGGTATTCCTTGTTGATTCACATGTTTCTATATAGGGGCCAGGAAGTGTTTGAAAAGGATATGGAATTGAAGAAAAAGGAGGGTAGTATTGAAATGATTGTCCAATATTGGACTAGGATCCTTGATATGCATGATCACAAGTTTGATTATGTAACGTTCCAAAATGTCTTTGGATCCAAATTCAAGAAGGCTCTAGTTCTTGACCCTCCTAGGATTCCTAAAGAGATTCATGATTTCTTGAGGCCAATGGAGAGGAGGCTTGAATTGAAATTGACACATAACTGGGGAGATATTATCCCTTACCATAATACAACAATTTTTAGAGTGTATGGCACAAATGTCAATCCTTATGTTTTACCGAGGGATGTGCCTTCGAGAATTAGTTTTTTGGAAATCATGAGATAGTTGGGGTGTGCTCAAGAAGTACATCTGCTAGCAGATCAAAAGAAAGGGTCTTTCTTCCCTGAGTATACAACTTTTGCAGATTTTGTTATGGAAAAGGGAGGATGGAAGGATTTGTACACACTACTTAGACCTTATGGATTCAAGACTGTACACCCTAAAAATCATGATCCTGAGGGTTTTATCTCTCAAATGAAGGCTAAGCCCCAAACTAGAACTTTTGTCCATAATTTCTACTTTCTTGAAGATATTATCAAGAACATTTTTGTGTAGAGGAACAAGATGAGAAAAAGGAAAAATACCTCGCCTTCACCAAGATGGTGAAGAGAAAGCAAGAAAAGATACTAGCTTTTAATCCTATAACCGGTACAAATGATGAATACAATAGGGCTATGTATGACATCAATAATTTTGAGAGTTTGGTGGGAATTATGAAAGATGAACGGGTTGTGGAAGAGAGGGGAAAGTCACAAAATATCGAGGAGTACCCTGAAGTAAGGGTCGCAGAGAGGCCTACTTATCGGCTTCAAAAGAAGATCATTAGGGGAAATTTACATAAAAAATGGGCCTCCTAAGGAACTCTAAAAAAGCAAAAAAAATCTCATATAAGACAAATTATTTAAATATAAAAAATATAAATTACTTAACTACATGAGTTAAGTGGGGACACACCTTTCTATTATAATTCCTTAAAAAACTGAAGTCCATGATTTTTTTAAAGTGGTAACATATATTTCTATTATAATTTATTAAAAAATTCAAGTTCACTTTCTTCATTATTTGTTTTTTATTTAAAAACTCTTAAACTCAAGTTTGGTAATTTATATTTCTATTATAATTTATTAAAAAAATCAACTTCACTTTCTTTTCTTGATTATTTGTTTTTATTTAAAAAGTGGCAAAGTAAAAGTAACTTTAGATATTTTATTTTTTACTTAGTATTTTATTTTATATATATATGATTTTATAGATTTAGATTTATTAAAGAATTTTATTTTTATTGAAAATATAAAAATTTCTATAATAGAACTTAAGAATATAAATCTAAAAAACAAAAAGAATATTTTATATTTAGAAAGATGAATGAGATAGAATAAAAATATTTTTTTAAAATATAAAAAATAGCTTTTTTCTTAAAGAATAAAATTATTTTCTTAAAAATATAAAAATTAGTTTTTATTTTAAGAATATCATTAGCGTTTTTTTTAAAGAATAAAAATATTTTTTTGAAAATATAAAAATTTCTATAATAGACCTTAATAAAACTTAGGAATATAAATGTAAAAACAAAAAAAATATTAAAAATTTGATAATATGAATGAGATAGAATAATTTTTTTGTTTTTTTTAAATATAAAAAAATAGCTTCTTTTTTCAAGAATATCATTAGCTTTTTTCTTAAAGAGTAATTTTTTTTTTTTTAAAATATAAAAATTTCTATAATAGAACTTAATAGAACTCAAGAATATAAATCTAAAAAACAAAAAGAATATTTTATATTTAGAAAGATGAATGAGATAGAATAAGATATGTAGAGTTAAATTAACCATCATGAATTAATTCATAAGATTTTAGAAAGTTTTATTTTATAAAATAAATAATTTAATTTTTATTTTGGATGATGTCACCATACAGGTTGATGTCATCTTTTAGTTGATTTTTGATAACTTAAAAAGATAACGATGTCATCCTTAGGAGGCCCATTTTTTATGTAAATTTCTCCTAATGAAAGGTTTTGTCTAGGAAAAGGGGAAGCAGGGTTGGTGAAGTTGCTAATATTGTTGATTTGGATTCCCCTCCTAGAATTGTTGACCAGACATGTCCTTCATCACCACAGAGACAAAAAATTGAAAAAAAAAAGTTGGTTGATTGTGATGGTGATGAGGATGAAGAGATCATTGTTACTCCTGACAAAATGCATCAAGGAAGTCCATCTTTCCCACTGGATACTCCATCAAGATCTAGGGCAGTTGCTCTTAGGTTGGGAAAATATGAAATAAGGGGAATAACAAATAATGATGATCTAAGAATGGAGGCCTGCAAAGAGTTCATGATGGATGACTCTTTTATTGAAACCATTGATTTTAAAGATTTTGTGTAGAGAGCTCATGTCTCATTATATGCTGAGAAAGTGGCACAAGAAAGAAGTTTGCACCCTAAGCTTCCAGAGAAGGTAATTCAATCTAAGGTCAGAGAACAGATGAAGGAAAAATTCAAAGAAATAACACCAGAGCAGGGCCAAGCATTAGTACAGAAGAGTGAAGTATTGCTACTCCCTGAATGGGATATTGTCGATGCTGTGGTGTTTGATACAATAAGAAGGGCCAATAGGCCCCTTTTGGAGCTAATGAAGAAGCTATGCTAGCACTCATGGGGTCATCTTTTAGCGAAGAGTGGGATGCTTTTGCAATCTAGTCTCTTTCCATTGGATCCAAGAAACCAATTGTCGCAGAACCATCTAATTTTAGTTGTCACTTAGTTATAAGAAGGGTTGTTGATACCCCAACATTGGAGGCCACTGATATGGTTGTAAATGTTGCCAAATTCACCAGGGAAACTGTTGAGGATCTGACTAAGGATTGGGATACTCTTAGAGGCTAGTATAATGACGTTATTATTGAATATAATAAGAGTCAAAAAAAGGTGGCAGAGCTAGAAACCGAGTTGCCTTTGTTAAAAAATCAAATGGAAACATCGAGGTCTCAAGGGTAGGCTAGTTCTAGCCACACTATCTCTGACCCACCTGTGGAACAATGTCAACCCTCTTCACAAGGACAGTCCTTAGCTATTGTTCCATATAACATGGGACAAGTGCCTATTGCAGTTGAAAGGGCTAATATCTCAAGAGAAGGATTCTCTAGGGAGAAATTAATTCAGCAAGTTGAGGAATATAAGGAGACGGTGCAACAAATCCAGGACTCTGCAGGAAGGAGCAATTCGGTGATTGTGGACACTGTGCTAAAAAATTTAAGAAGCAAGGTCCAAGGAAAACTAAATAGTGTTCATACAAATTATGCTCTAATGTTGCAAGCACTTAGGTTGTTCCCAAGAGATAGAGAGGTGGCCACCCCATTGCTGGACAAATGGAGCCCCAGGATTGAGAAATTGAAATTCATGGCAGTGGGAGAAAAGCAACATGGGGATAAGTATCGTATGGTTATTTCAACCTACCAATTTTTCAAGGGAGTTGTGGAGCAGAAGTTTCAGGGGTATGTTGCCCCTATGGAGTTAAAAAACAAAGGATTAAAGGCTATATATGATGGAAAGGACTTAACTCCTTTGCCACATATTCTGCATAGTCAAGATGAGATAAAACCTTTGTAGATTTGGAAGGATCAAATGACTAATATCATGATTGCTCAGACCCATGAGATATGCAAAAATGTTGACATTGGTATGCTGGAGAATATATTGGAGAAATTGTCATTTGTCATCAGTTTCTTAGAAATATTTGATAAGAAGGCCACGTCAGTAATAGTGAAGTATGCACCCTATCGAGATAAGATTGATCAGGTTATGGATTTTAATTGGCCATCTAAGGATGATTTTGAATTCTGGAAAAAGGTGTTTACAAATGAATTTGAAATATGATTACTATGTGTTGGAAATGCAACTTGGTCATGTATAATATAGGTCTGGCCTAAGAGGATATATTTGAAAATATGCATTCTCCTTTCAAATTCAAGTACAAGGTGTTGAGGTGGAGTAAAGTGTTGCAATAGTTAAAGATTCCTTCTATGACGTGAACAAGTGGCCCTTTGGAGGGTGGTTTATATTCTTCCATAACAACTAATGATGATTCTTGTCTTATGCTTTCCACTCACATAATGAATTTGTAACTGAATTAGGAATTAGCGGTCCAATTATAAATGGACATGTGTACTGTCCAGCCTGAATGTTGTTGGCTCCCTTGTTTTATAAAAGGGAATTATGGGCCGTGAGAGAGGTCTGTTGAAATATCTGAGATATGATAAGTAAGAATATAGTGGTATAGAGAGTATGAATGTAAGTCCAGGTTTTAGAAGGTTTTATGTTAGATAAGAGAACTTGGTCAATTATGGGGTTCTTAAGAATGTTTGTGTTAAACATGCGAATGTTTTGAGTTTATTGTCTCTCATGTTGTGATACTTTGCATGGATTATTAATGTAATATTGATCCAAGATGATTTTCAGTAATCTTCATTTGTTCTTTACTATGAATTACATTTAACGATAGCTATGGTTCAAAGGTTCAGTTAAATTCTTTAGTTAATCAATAAGTTCATGCAAGCTAACAATAGGATTCATAAAGAAGTAATAGATTCAGGTATAGATATTTGGATTGTAATACAATTCATATATATCATAGATTCTTATGATAAAATTTTCCCTATAGTTCAGTTTTCTCTTTTGACTCCACGCTTTGGGATATGGCACTGGAATTCTGATCACGTCTTATTCTCTCATTTTTTGTGTTATGGCCTCAGGATATTTTATTCAAACATTTCCTATCAATTTACTTTAGTTGTGTTTGTGATTCTCTGTTAACTGGACCCGAGCCTTTTCAATGAATAGCCAATTTCTTGAAGGATTTCATCCTTTTAGCATAATTGGGGAATCTATCTGTTGCTTATCCATGTGCAAATGAATTGTTTAAAGTTGTATGTTAAGAGCACATTTTAGGGAATACCCTCCTAGATTTTATAGAGTCCGAAGTGTAGGAGAATTAGCCTTATTTTTGGTCTCATCAAGTTGGCCATACATTTCTTATACTTTTATTATTGAATATGGAAAGTTCATAGAATCTTTTGAGAAATACGTTTGGGTTGCAGTAAAAGAAATGCCAACAAAATGATGACTCTATTGGGGAACTATCAAATGAAAAGTCTCTAGTACAAATCTGGTTTAGTCAGAGTCATTTGTTATGATATACTTGGTTTAAATTGTGTGCCTAATTTGTTATATTCAAGGCATGTGTCTAGTTTTCCTATGTTTGTTGTCAATGTGTCGTGTAATGTTCAAAATCTTGTCCAAAGTCACGAGTGCAAAAGCGAAGTGCAATCACTTCATAATTCCCAACATTTTGGGTGGCAACTCTAATATCTCGAACACAAATTTTCATACAAAGTACAAACATCAACATGCAAAGGAGAGTCCTCGTACACCGAAGACCATGAAGAAGACTAGAAACTATGCAAAAAAGAACCCAAAGCCAATGCTAGAGCTTGAACTGGGAGAGGACAAGAAATGGGTAAAAGTAAATGATAGCCCAAGAAAGTCTGTTTCATCTCCTATTGTTTTTTCTCCTACTTTAAATACCGAAACGAATAGTGCTTTTATCAGTGGAGATTCCTCAAAATTTATTGTGCCTAAAATGGATCATGGTAGTTTTCCTTTTGAAATGGCTCGAGAAGTTGAAGCTAATATGTCTAAAGAGGAGGAGCGATGGGGTTTTTGGGAACTGGATAAACAGTTTCCAAAAGCCACAACACCTGGTACTATGTCCATTTTTAATGGACAAAATTTCAAACCATGAGGGACCTCTTGGAATGAGGAGGTGCCTTTTCTTCAAGATGGCGATCAGGTAGAATAACCTTATTATACTCTTGATGCAAGTGAGATAGGAGATATCCTTGAGAATGAAACAGATATAGATAAGGATATGCAAACCTTAATTGGAGAAGAAAAGAGGTTTTAAGAGGTAGAAGACAATAGGACAAAATAAGAAAAGAGAATATGGAAAGATTACGGGCTAAGCAGTCCGAAATAAATGCCCAGAAAAAGAAAGTTGAAAAGATGAGGGAAGAAGCAGTTAAGAGAAAAACCTGTGAGGAAAGGGTGGCTAAGGCAGCTACTGATAGGCCTCGTGAAGTACCTAAGGCAACAATCTCTATGGGACCCTCTGCCACTCCCACATATACCCCTTCTATATCAGCTACCAAAACTTCAGATGCATTTGTTTGATCCAAGAAGACAACCTTTGTAGACCATGGGAAAGCTCATGTTGATCAACCTCAAAAAAATTCCCACGGGTTTTCAAATTATAAAATCCATCTTAATACTAGTGATGAAATAAATAATGAAGCTAATCCCAAGCCATTAGATTTTCCCCAAAACCCCGACCTCCTAATATTGCAACTAATAAATGATTAGTTGTAGGTTGATCTGAGAAAGGAAGAAATAGAAGTTGCTAATGCCAAACTAGTAGGAAAGATAGCCTTCCTAAAGATATCTATACCTACTACCAAGGCTTCTAGTTCAGGAAAGAGTGAGAATGAGTCGTTGAGCAATACAACTAAGAAGAAAATCCCTAAAGGTGGGGGTGGTGGTAACCAAGGTGGTGGAGGTGGAGGTGGTCATAAAAACTTCAGCTCTTGCTTAGAGGATGAAGAGGGAAGCACTAGAAAGGATAAAAAACAAAGTAGTGGTGAAAAGGATAAAGGGGGGATGATAAGAAAGATATTGAGCAATAAAGCACCCCCAGAATCGAACGTGGTGGAGGAGCATCCCAAATTGACAGATACAGGCAATTTTGTGTTGGTAATATTTGGGGGTATCCTAATCTAGTCCCAGATAATGCACAAAAGCATCTCCCAAAATTCACTAGTAATAATGATTTTAGTGGGGAAGACCATTTAAAAGCTTTTCAAGGCTTTGTTGAAGACTTTGAGCTATGGGATGATGATGTAGCAATGAAATAATTTATGCAGTCATTAGTTGAAGATGCTAGGGATTGGTATAGAGGGTTACCTGATGCTAGTATTGATTTTAGAGATGCCTTTTGTAGAGTTTTTAGGGAACAATACGCAGATCAGACTAACCCCAAATTTAAATTAAATGATTTCAATAACATTACCAAGGGGCATAATGAACTGGTTACTAAGTTTAATGCTCATTTCCAGAAGGCTATGACAAGAGTTACTACATATTTAAGGCCTAATGAAAGTGCATGTTTAGTTGTGTATTGTAATGCCTATGATGCTAAAATGTGCTATTTACTAAGAGATAAAGACCCTCAAAATTTGAGGCAAGCATATAAGATGGCAGTGAACATTGAAAATAATAGAAGAGCTTCTGGTAAAGTGGGGAGAAGAGAAGATCCCAAAAAATTTAAAGGCACCAAGAATCAAACTGAGAAGGTTAGTAAACCTACTGTTGCTAATGAGAAGATAGATCAAGTCCTCACCCTACTACAGAAACAAGAAAAAAATGACAAGCCTCGTTTTCAAAGAAATGAAAGGCCCCCCAGGCTACAGGGCTATCCCTATAATACCAATTGGAATAATGGAAAACCCTTGCAAGGAAACCAGAGAAACAATCAAGCTCCTTTGATCCTTTACAGGAGCATTCTCTGAATGCCACATAAAATTTACCATGGTGTGAAGTGTGTGGAATGCCACATTCTCCACAACAGTGTGCAGTAGCACAAAATATGGTAGAATCTCAGGATGACTAGGGAGATGCTTAGTCTCCCCAGGATTAGGATACAATGACAAATGTATTATTAGGACCAGCTGATCTGGCCTATGATGATTATACCTCAGATGATGAGACTTGCGGTAGGGATGTTGATATTCAGAGACAACATAATGATGTACACCACCAACAAGTGTTTCTGAATGAAGGAGACAATGATGACTATTTTTAGAAGACCTTCTGATGAAGAAATTGAAAAATGCGTTGTTGCCTTAGTTGCTAGGGCAAGGAATAACATACAATTGAGAAACATAACTATTCCAGGTGATTCAGGTAAGCCTTGCAGCCTGTTCATAAAAGAAAAAGATGTAACTAGAACAAATACCAATTTGGAGCCTAAGAATGTCGATTCAAAGCCTAAGGAAATAAGGGAGCCCAGGATATGGGCAAAGAAAGTTGATAAGACCAAGACAAATAATTAAGTTGTACCCTGGAACACCAAAGATAGCAATCAACACTCTTCTAATGATGGAACTCCCAAGGGAAAAGAAAAGGTAATTTCTGAAAACACAAATTTTCCTGAGTTACTAAAGTACACTTCAATAGATATGTTCCAAGTGCTTTCACAAGTTAGGGTTACTGTTCCTTTCTTATAAATGATGCGAATAGACGAACATAAGGAAAAAACTATTGCACTTATTAACAATATTCCTACAAGTAGAAAGATTAAATTGGTTTTTAACCAGTTAAATTCAAAAGAGGATCAAGAAAAGAAAAAAATTGTGGAAGAAAATATCACACAAAGCCCTCAAATATACCTAGGAACTACTATTACTGCAAATGCCAACCATGTCAATCCTTTTTTCTTCAACATGATTATTGATGGATTTTTTTTGAGAAATTGTATGATTGACTTGGGAGCTTCTAACAATGTGATGCTAGTGAAAATAATGCATGCAATGGGTCTAAAAGTAGACAGTACATATGGTAAATGTTATGCAATGGATTCTCGGGAAGTGCCGGTCATAGGTATTATAAATAATGTTCCATATAGACTGGTAGCATTTCCTGAGAAAGAGCTACACATGAGTGTTACAGTGGTGGATATGCCACCTACTTATGGCATGTTATTATCTAGGCCTTGGAGTGCTTCAATGGGTGGGAGCATACAATGTGATTTTTCTTTTGCTACATTTTCTATTGAACAAAAATATGTTAAAATAGATGGGGAAAAGAGGGCCCCTCACATGATTGAAAATGTGGAAGAACCACTAGAGCCTATCAGAATTAACTTTGTGGAAACTGATCTAGATAACTTCTATGTTGAGGAAGATAAAATGAAAGAAGAGATTCAGTAAGCATCTATTGATAAAGAAGTATTGAAGATATCATCAGAAGGTGACTTATGGATAATTCATTTTGATGGAGCTTGTTCCAAAGATGGCTCAAGAGCAGGAATTTTCTTCACTTCCCCACAAGGTAAAACATTCAAATATTCCTTCTTGTTGTAGTTTTCTTGTATTAACAATGTTGTTGAGTATGAGGCTCTCATACTCGGTCTGAAGATAGCTTCAAAGCATGGTATTAAATTGTTAAAAGTTTTGGGAGATTTTGAGTTAGTTGTTTCCTAGATTAGATCACGCTTTGTAGCTAAAGATAAAAGACTTAGGCAATACAGAAATGCAGTATGGGATACTATTGAAGGATTTAGTGCTTTTGGTATTGAATGGGTTGAAAGAGGACAAACTTGATGATGTCACTTTTGATGGCATCTCACAAATAGAAGTACAAACCAAGCCTACAATACCTAATAACATTTGCATCTGGAAAGTGTTTGATGATGACACAAAAATTTTGAATTTCTTGCATTGTGTGGATCAGTATGAGATCCAGGAAATTGATTTTGGCTCGTTTATAACAAAAATTGATGGGAAGGAAACCTTGTTTGGGAATGAGGTGACTCAGTTCAAAAAAAATACCATCACTCAGGGTTTAGTTGCACTTGAAAAGGTTTTTGATGTTCGGGATATGTCAAATACTAAACAAGCAGCCACTCATAAGGAGGACCTAGAAGAAATAAACTTAGGAACAAAAGGTGCTCCTAAGAAGGTTTATGCTGGAAGGAAATTGAAGCCACATGTTAGAAGCATGTTGATTACTCTACTTAGAAAATATAGACATGTTTTCGATTGGTCATATGAGGACCTTAAAGCATATAGGGAGGATATTTTCCAACATGAAATCCCATTGAAACCTGACATGAAGCCTTTCAGGCAGAAACAAAGACCGATTAACCCTACCTTGCAACCCAAAATGCAGGAAGAACTTGCTAAACTAAGGGAGGCATGAATCATCTAACCCATTAGGCACTCATCTTGGGTCTCTAACTTGGTGCCTGTTAGAAAGAAAAACGGGGACATTAGGTTATGTGTTCATTTTAGAAACTTGAGTGTTGCTTCTTTAAAGGATAATTACCCACTGAGTAATATGGAGGCTATGTTGCAAAAGGTCACATGATGTGAATTGCTATCCATGGTGGATGGATTTTCCGATTATAACCAAGTAATGGTCAAAGAGTCTGAGCAATTCAAGAATAATTTCACCACACCATGGGGGACATATGTTTATGTAGGAATTCCATTTGGACTAATAAATGCTGGAGAAACTTTTCAAAGGGCTATGGATCTAGCCTTTGCCGATTTTGTTGATTTGTTCCTTGCAATTTACCAAGATGATCTTACTGCCCATAGCAAGAGTGAGGAGGATCATTGTTCTCATTTAGAGAAATTTTTTAGTAGAGCTTTGGAATATGAGATATCTTTGAATCCTAGGAAGTGTGCCTTCGGGGTAAAAGAAGGAAAACTGCTGGGGAATCTTGTTTCAAAGGATGGGGTTCGGATTGATCCTCAAAGAGTGGCTACTATTGATAGAATTACATAGCCAAGAAATGTAAAGGGCATCCAATCTTTCTTTGGACAGATAAATTTTCTAAGAAGATTTGTCACAAATTTTGTTGAAACTATCTACCCAATATCTAAGATGTTGAAAAAGGGAGAAAAGATAGTATGGACAGGAGAGCCATCCAAAGCCTTTTAGGCTATCAAAGATGAAATCAAGAAGACCCCTATTCTCAAGTCACCTGATTACTCAAAACCATTCTAGTTGTTTACTTTTCCTCTTTTTATTCTATAGCCGAAGTGTTATTACAGAAACACAATGATGGTTTTGAGCAGCAAATTGCATTCTTTAGCAAATCATTGCAAGTTGTGGAATTAAAATATGATATATTAGAGAAGAAGGCATATGCCTTGGTAAAGGCAGTTAAGAATTTTAAGCCCTACCTGATGGGAGCAATTGTTGTTGCATTTGTGCCAACGATTGCAGTTAAAGATATTTTCACTCAGCAAGAGACTACAAGAAGGAGATGTAGATGGATAAATAGAATCCAAGAGTTTAATATTGACATACAAATCACTAAGCTTGTAAGGGGTCAAGGTTTAGCCAAATTAATGACTAAAGCAAATCTAGAGGCAAATTAGATAAACTAGATAGAGCAAAAGAACATTGCACCTATCTATGATATGCAAACTTGTGGCTGGTATAGGAGGATTGTTGAGTATTTACAAACAATGCAATGTCTTGAAGGTATGCCCCTTACTGAGAAAAGAACCCTTAAATTGCAAGCAATTAGGTATGTCATTATTGATGGTGAGCTCTGGTGGAGGAACCCTGAAGGTACTCAGATGTGTGGATGGAGACCAAGCTGATGATCTACTGATATAAATGCATAAAGGAGCTTGTGGAGGCCATTACATAGCTAAGACAATGGATCATAAGATTTTAAGAGAAGGATACTAGTGGCCTACTATATTCAAGGATGCTCACATGCATGTCAAAAGATGTGACGCATGTCAGAAGTTTTTTGGTAAGTTGAATTTTCCTTTGAGACCCGTGTCTGTTTCAGCTCCTTTCCAGTAATGGGGTATTGACTTCATAGGGGATATATCTAAAAAATCTAGTGGAAGACATGCATGGATATTGGTGGCAACTGATTACTTTACTAAATGGATTAAAGCAATCCCAGCCATAAGGGCTACAAGTAAAGTTGTTATTGATTTTTTGATTGATAATATCTTAAGCCGATTCGGGGTACCTGAAAGAATTGTTTCAAACAATGCAATGTGTTTCAGGTTAGAGGAATTTTTGAATTTCTGTAATCAATATGGTATAATTGTTTCATATTCTTCCCCTTATCATCCCCAAGGAAATGGACAAGCAGAGTCCAGTAATAAGAGTTTGATGAAGATCATCAAACGTATGATTGAGAAGGACAAAAAGGCTTGGGATTCAAAATTAAAACTAGCACTCTAGGCTGATAAGACAACTTTTAAGAAGGCAATAGGTCATTCGCCTTTTAACCTAGTCTATGGGATGGAGGCACATATCCCACAAAACAACTTGTTGAAGATGTATGAATTTGTCTAGGAATATGATGATGATATATGTGATGAGATGCAACACATAATGGATGAATTGAATCAATTGGATGAAACTAGAAGAGAGGCTCATAAGAGAAATGAAATACTACAACTTCAGGTGAAGCACCTTTATGAAAAAAGAGCAGTTGAGAGAAAATTTGATATTGGAGCAATGGTGTTGCTCTAGAATGCAAGATTAGAAGATAAGGGAAAGCATGGAAAGTTTGATCCCCTTTGGCTAGGCCCATATATAATTATGGATACACATGGAGAAGATTCATATTTCTCACAGTCACTTGCAGGTGAAGTTCTTGAACTGCCAGTACATGGACAATTCTTGAAATACTATTTCTCTTGAAGTAGCTCTTTTTTCCATGTACGTTGTATAGTCCTATAAGTAGTGTATATAGGTGTGTTTATTTTTGTTTTTTCTTTTGTTTGCTTGTCTTGTCTAGATAGGTCTCTAGTTTTGGTTCTCTCTATATCTGTTCTGCGTAACCATAGATTCTAGAATATTTCTATGCCCATAGGGGGCATACATACCCAATCGGAGCCACTAGTGGATCTTTTAAATTCTTCCCCTTGCGAGTTTATTTATCCTCGGCTCTAATTGTTTGGGTTTTGGGTTTTACAAATGAGTCTAGGTCATAGGTGTTCTTTTCGAATGTTGAATTATTATTAACGGTGGCCGGTCATTTAAGTGAGGTCTTAAACCCTATTTGGTCGTGACTTTATCAGCCACTCTTTACCTGTCCTCTTGGTCTTTTGCATCTTGAGCGTATTATATTTTCCATAGTGTCAGGTTGGTAAAATATTTTAAAATAATCTCTAAAAAATATTTTCAACCTCGAGGGCCGTTTCCCCGTCCACCTAGTCAGTCCCCCTTTTTATAAATAACTTTTTTGCATGTGCAGATTGCATAGCCGTCAGATGGAGTGATCCTCATCTTGACCATTCCTCGCAGACCTCGCAAGATTTCCTACTGACATTATAAAAGTGGTGCAAGGTGTGCAAGATGCTGCCACCTATCGCATTTGATGGTGGGGACCATTTTTTGTTCATTGACCGATGATGGATGCTGGTGTTGACAGTTGTTTCTTTATCGACGCATCATAGCTGTTCCTTGCTGACCTCGCACAATTAAAACTTTAGTTTTAATAATTTTGTGAAGTGTACAAATTGTTGACGTGTGGACATCGATGTTGTATGAGGGACGACCAAGATGGGGCCTGTTTCGTGCTGATGTGGTGCCCAGTAGGTGATTTCTTGTTTGCCTGAATACTGGTGAATGGACGTGGCATTTTCAAACTGTTTTGACTTAATCTGAGTTGTTCTCTTGGCCTACATTATTTTTGATCAACAACTCGCATTTGAGATAGGCTGGTGTTGTACTATAGCCATTTTATCTCACCTCGTTGAATAGTAATGGTCGAGTTCGACTCTGCTCTCATAATTAAATGCTAAAAGATTAGCGAATCACTATTTTTGTGTATATTTCCACATTGAAGAAGAATTGCCTAGTGCCAAGTGAAGCAAGCCATTTTTTGATTTTCCAGCCTCACTGCCATTAACGTTCTGCAAGTGAAGCCGTAAGTAACATGTATACCATTTCCTATGTTTTTAGAAGGTTTTATGGTTGCTTGAAGAACTATTATCAATTGTTTCTTGTTTCGTCCCTGAAAGATTGTTCGAGTAGATTTTATTTAAATTATTTTAAAGCTTGTCTTGATAATTGCGGAGGTTTATAGAATTATGAAGCATTTTCTGCTTTAAAGCTATAGGGTGTGAGTTATAATTGTTAGATATATATAAAAACCCTAGATCGATTTATTATGTCTCGTATAAATGGCGCCCAAGGCTTGAAGCTCTAGCTCTAAGGCCACTACCAGACCCTTTTCCTTAAGATATTATAGACTTATTAAAGCCTTCTACTAGCAAAAGGCCTGAGGGAAAAGCTTTGTTCTATGGGTCGTTGCTCATGGAACGATTAGCTGACAAGCAATGTGCGGCTCGGGATGCTGAATTACCATATACTAGATGGTAGTTGTTCTCAAACTGGTTTGGGAATAGAAATTTATGTGTTCCTTTATGTAATCTATGGAGGTTGGATTTGGGAAAGTTGGTGATTCCTAATATCTACTTGGATGTAGATTTATTAAAGGATGTTGCTGCAAGGTATGACCCTATAACCAGAGTTGTTAGAACTCATTTTGGCATAGAAATGGTAAGGATAACTAGGGAGGAAATTGCATAAATATTTGATCTACATGAATGGAATCAGGATATGGCTGCCATAAATCTCGAGGCCTTCAGAGAAGAATACAAAAACACTAAGGGTTTGTTCATAACATCTCTTTTGGTACCTCATTTGGCAAGCTCGGGAAAAGGAAAGAATAAGAAGCGGGTGGTAATTGGCAAGAATGAGCTAGAGCCTTTTCCTGTAAACTATTTCTCTAACTATTTCAAGAAGATAGTTTTTTCCTTGTGCCAAATCCTGGGAAACAGTTTGAAGAATACTCTGCCTATCGATGTCATGTACATGGCTATGAGCATTCGACATCCAGGTTTTAACGTGGTATATGATTTTGCCACTTATTTGGTAGAGAAGATGCATGGTTATCTAGTGGCTTTAAAGGAAGGAAAGAAGTTGGTTGGTTTCAAATGGTACTCCTTGTTGATTCACATGTTTCTATATAGGGGCCAAGAAGTGTTTGAAAAGGATATAGAAAAGAGAAAAAGGAGGGTAGTATTGAAATGCCTATCCAATTTCGGACTAGGATCCTTGATATGCATAATCACAAGTTTGATTATGTAACGTTCCAAAATGTCTTTGGATCCAAATTGAAGAATTCTTTAGTTCTTGACCCTCCCAGGATTCCTAAAGAGATTCATGATTTCTTGAGGCCAATGGAGAGAAGGCCTAAAAATTGACACATAATTGGGGAGATATTATCCCTTACCATAATACAACAATTTTCAGAGTGTATGGAAAAAATGTCAACCCTTATGTTTTTCCGAGGGATGTGCCTCTGAGAATTGGTTTTCTGGAAATCATGAGATAGTTGGGGTTTGCTCAAGAAGTACATCTGCCAACATAATAGAAGAAAGGGTCTTTCTTCCCTAAGTATACAACTTTTGTAGATTTTGTTATGGCAAAGGGAGGATGGAAGGATTTGCATAGACTACTTAGACCTTATGGATTCAAGACTATACACCCTGGGAATCATGATCTTGAGGGTTTTATCTCTACTTAGACCTTATGGATTCAAGACTATACACCCTAGGAATCATGATCCTGAGGGTTTTATCTCTCAAATGAAGGCTAAGCACTGGACTGGAACTTTTGTCCATAATTTCTACTTTCTTGAAGATATTATTAGGAAATTTTTTGATGTAGAGGAACAAGATGAGAAAAAGGAAAAATACCTCACCTTCACCAAGATGGTGAAGAGAAAGCAAGAAAATATACCATCTTTCAATCCTATACCCAATATTAATGGTGAATACAATAGGGCTATGTATGCCATCGACAATTTTGAGATTTTGGTGGGAATTCTGAAAGATGAACGAGTTGTGGAAGAGAGGGGAAAGTCACAAAATATTGAGGAGTGCCCTGAAGTAAGGTCGGAGGAGAGGCCTACTTATCAGCGTCCAAAGAAGATAAAGGTTTTCTCTAGGAAAAGGGGAAGCATGGCTGGTGAAGTTGCTAAAAGTGTTACACCATCTTCTTCGGGGCGGTCAGTGCCAAATATTTTTGATCTAGATTCCCCTCCTAGAATCATTGACCAAACATGTCCTTCATCACCAAAGAGATAGAAAATTGAAAAAACAAAGTTGGTTGATTATAATGGTGATGAGGATGAAGAGATCATTGTTACTCCTGATGAAATGCATCAAGGAAATCCATCTTTCCCACTGGATAATCCATCAAGTTCTGGGGCAGTTGCTCTTAGGTTGGGAAAAGATGAAATAAAGGGAATAATAAATAATGATGATCTAAGAATGGAGGCCTGCAAAGAGTTCATGATGGATGACTCTTTTATCGAAACCAATGCTTTTAAAGATTTTGTGTAGAGAGCTCATGTCTCATTATATGCTGAGAAAGGGGCACAAGAAAGAAGTTTGCACCCTGAGCTTCTAGAGAATGTAATTCAATCTAAGGTCAGAGGTCAGATGAACGAAAAATTCAAAGAAATAACACCAAAGCAGGGTCGAGCATTAGTACAGAAGAGTGGAGTATTGTTACTCCCTCAATGGGATATTCTTGATGTTGTGGTGTTCGATACAATAAGAAGGGCCAATAGGCCCCTTCTTGCAACTGATGAAGAAGCTATACTAGTGCTCAAGGGGCCAACTTTTAGTGAAGAGTGGGATTCTTTTGCAATCTGGTCTTTGTCCACTAGATCCAAGAAACCAATTGTTGCAGAACCATCTAATTTTAGTGGTCACTTAGTTATAAGAAGGGTTGTTGATACCCCAACATTGGAGGCTACTGATATGGTTGTAAATGTTGCCAAATTCACCAAGGCAACTGTTGACGATCTAACCAAGGATTGAGATACTCTTAGAGGCCAGTAAAATGATGTTATTATTGAATATAATAAGAGTCAACAAAAGGTGGAAGAGCTAGAAACTGAGTTGCCTTTGTTAAAAAATAAAATGGAAACATTGAGGTCTCAAGGGTAGGCTAGTTCTAGCCGCACTATCTCTGACCCACCTATGGAACAATCTCAACCCTCTTCACATGGACAATTCTTAGCTATTGTTCCATATAACATGGGACAAGTTCCTATTGTAGTTGAAAGGGATAATAGCCCAGGAGAAGGATTCTCTAGGGAGAAATTAATTCAGCAAGTTGAGGAACATAAGGAGATGGTGCAGCAAATCCAGGAGTTTGGAGGAAGGAGCAATTCGGTGATTGTGGACACTGTGCTGAAACATTTAAGCAAGAAGGTCCAAGGAAAACTAAATAGTGTTCATAAAAATTATGCTCTAATGTTGCAAGCACTTAGGTTGTTCCCAAGAGATAGAGAGGTGGCCACCCCATTGCTGGATAGATGGAGCCCCAAGATTCAGAAATTGAAATTCATGGCAGTGGGAGAAAAACAACATGGGGATAAGTATCCTATGGTTATTTCAACCTACCAATTTTTCAAGGGAGTTGTGGAGCAAAATTTTCAGCTTTATGTTTCCCCTATGGAGTTAAAAATCAAAGGATTAAAGGCTATATATGATGGAAAGGTTTTAACTCTTTTGCCACATATTTTGCATAGTCAAGACGAGATAAAACCTTTGCAGATTTGGAAGGAGCAAATGACTAATATCATTATTGCTCAGACCCATGAGATATGCGCAAATGTTGACATTGGTATGCTGGAGAATACATCGGAGAAACTGTCATTTATCATTAGTTTCTTAGAAATATTTGATAAGAAGGCCACGTCAGTAATGGTAAAGTATGCACCCTATCGAGATAAGATTGATTAGGTTATGGATTTTAATTGGCCATCCAAGGATGATTTTGAATTATGGAAAAAGTTGTTTACAAATGAATTTGAAATATGATTACTATGTGTGGTAAATGCAACTTGGTCATGTATAATACAGGTTTGGCCTTAGAGGTTATATTTGAAAATATGCATTCTCCTTTCAAATTCAAGTACAAGGTGCTGAGGTGGAGTAAAGTGTTGCAACGGTTAAAGATGCCTTCTACGGCATGAAAAATTGGCCCTTTGGAGGGTGGTTTCTTTTCTTTCATAACAACTAATGATGATTCTTGTCTTATGCTTTCCACTCACATAATGAATTTGTAACTGAATTAGGAATTAGCGGTCCAATTACAAATGGACATGTGTACTCTCCAGCCTAAATCTTGTTGGCTCCCTTGTTTTATGAAAGGGAATTCTAGGCCATGAGAGAGGTCTGTTGAAATCTTTGAGATATGAGAATTAAGAATATAGTGGTACAAAGAGTATGAATGTAAGTCCAGGTTTTAGAAGGTTTTGAGTTAGATAAGAGTACTTGGTCAATTATGGGGTTCTTAAGAATGTTTGTGTTAAACATGCGAATGTTTTGAGTTTATTGTCTCTCCTGTTGTGATAATTTGCATGGATTATTAATGAAATATTGATCCAAGATGATTTTGATTAATCTTCATTTGTTCTTTACTGTGAATTACGTTCAACGATAGCTCTGGTTCAAAGGATCGATTAAATGCTTTAGCTGATCAGTAAGTTCATGCAAGCTAACAATAGGATTCATAAAGAAGTAATAGATTCAAGTATAGATATGTGGATTGTAATGCGATTCATATAGATCATAGATGCTTATGATGAAATTTGCCCTGTAGTTTAGTTTTCTATTTTGACTCCACACTTTGGGATATGGCTCTGGAATTCTGATCACGTTTTATTCTCTCATGTTTTGTGTTATGGCCTCGGGATATTTTATTCAAACATTTCCTATCAATTTACTTTAGTTGTGTTTGTGATTCTTTGTTAACCGGACCCGAGCCTTTTCAAGGAATAGCCAATTTCTTGATGGATTTTATCCTTTTAGCATAATTGGGGAATCTTTATGTTGCTTATCCATGTGCAAATGAATTATTTAAAGTTGTATGTTAAGAGAACATTTTAGGGAATACCCTCCTGGATTTTACAGAGTCCAAAGTGTAGGAGAATTCGCCTTATCGTTGTTCTCATCAAGTTGGCCATACGTTTCCTAGACTTTTATTATTGAATATGGCAAGTTCATAGAAGCTTTCGGGAAATACGTTTGGGTTGCAGTATAAAAAATGCGAACAGGTAGAACCTTTTGAACTGTCGCCAATAGCTTTGGTCTCACCAATGAACATGTTCAACAGGACTCTTGGCGATGTTGGAAGACTGTGGAGCGATCAATGGTAAATGGGCAGTTTGGCTTTGGTGAGACATGGACTCTATCTCACCGATATGCGATGCATTTGAACCTTTGTTTGATCAAACAACTATCCTACATGGTTGGTTGTGGACCAATGAGAGATGAAGGATGCAAGCTGGTTGGAAGTTGAACTGTTGTGATCGTTCTCTTATGGAAGATCAACAGACTGTTTTTAAATGGTGAACATAAGGAACTCTCTATAATGGTTGAAGGTGATGAATAATTCGAATGGTGGTAGTGTTTTTTGATTGGAACAAGGATTGATCTGAGTGAATTATATTGTATTCTTTAGGAAGCATTGGAACAATGTTGTTTTGTGCAAGGTTGATCAGAGAAATGTTGTTGCTGTACAATTGACATCTAAAAGTGAAGTTTGATCTCTATATGTAATTTTTTTTACTGTAATACAAAGAGGCTTTACTTGGTGTGGTGGTGTTTTCTCCCATAAGGGTTTTCCCACGTAAATATGGTCTCCAATTGTGTTGTTTTTATTTCTCTATTATGTTATTCTTTTCATGTGCATCTTAATGGACTGTAATTGTAAAATTTAAAGACATCCACATTCTTCTCTGGGTATTGACATTAGGAGAGTTAGTTCGACACCTTTAATTTTCCTAACAATGAAACCTATAGCAACTAAACCATTATTAATTTGAAAATGATTTGAACTAGTGATTTGTGAATATTTATGTGCAGATTCTAAATTTATATTTTTAAAAAATTAAAAATAAATTGTAAATTTTTTACATGACTTTTAATAATTTTTTTTTTTTGATAAAAGTGGCTAAGCCACTGTTTTTTTATTTATAGAAAGATTGTAGTAGTACAAAGTATAACTTGATCCTGATAACAAGAGAGTCCAAATTTATTAAAGTAGAATGAAAGGCATACTTGAAATCCAACCAAAATGGAACCCAAAATGAAAGATTTTTCCCACCAACCCGCTGTCTAGTTCAAACTAGACAAGTATGCAGAGCCCAACAAGAGATAAATGGGCATATAAAAACTTATTACATAACTTAAATTCAAGGAATGGAAGAGGAACTAGCTTCAAAATGCAAAGGAGGCATGGAAATGTACTCAGAAGATTCCACATCAACTTTTTGCATTGAAGCTCTTAACTGCTTTGAAGGCAAAGATCTCATAGCAGAATCAAACAAGAAGTGTAATTGTAGAAATACTCAACCCTAAATGTGAGAATCTCTGGAGGACTTTTAATAACTTATTTTTATAGTAAACAACATTTTTAAAAACTGATATTTATGTCGTAATGCATAACTTTTTGTCTTGAAAAGATAAAATTATAATTTTAAAAACATAGATTTGTAAAAGCCATATCTAGTGCATGGGTATTTTTTCATAATTTTTCTTGCATATATATTTTTTAATTAATTTTTTAAGTTAGAATAATTATAATTTGGACGTAGTTGTATGTCGTAACACACAACTTTTTTTGTATTTATTGAAATTAGTTTCTATTTTTATTGAAACAAGGACATCAATACCTAGTGTACACATATTTTTAGAAATTTTTCCCTCTATTTTTCTATTTTTCTGCATGTGTGAAATAAATCCCTTGATGTTTAGCGAAAAAACTACATTCACAAGAAATAAAATATAAATATAATAATAAAATTAAAAATATTTAAGCTGATATTGGCATGGTGTGATGGTTTAAAGGTGGTGGTGTTCTTGATGTTGAGTCCCCCATTTGTGACCTCACCGGTCTATAGCTTTGGGTCAAAAAATGTTTACTCCTTAAATTAAAAAAAATAAAATTATTTAAAATTATACTTTTTAGAAAGATTATAATAAGGGCTACATACTTACAAAACATAATTTCTAAATGACTTTATTTGATCCCTCAAAAGGTAAAGGAAAAGTGTTTTTTTGTAGTATTTTGATAGGCATGAAGGAGACTCCATTGTGGGTATAACTTAAGACTAGAGGGATTCTATCCAAGGGGTTTTGATCTAAGGGGTCTTATCTAACCCTATTCAATTAAAATCATTAATATGGAACCATTAATGATTAAATAGTTATTTTTTCTAAAACATATGTGATTTTAGGCAAAAATCAGGATGTCACAAGTTTGGGACCCATTATTATGGGATGACCCAAAAGTGGAGTTGATATAATTTTTAAAAGGATATCTTTAAGACAAAAGATAGAGAAACATGATTACATTTTAAATGGGGTTTATTGGCCTTTCAAAGATCATTGAGTGCCACTTCATCATGCAATAAATCACTATGCTCAACAATCTATTTTTGTTAATTAATGTACAATGGGCTCTAAAGATAATTTTGTTTTAAAAAAAAAATGTTCCTCTCCATCTCCATCTCTATCTTCCTCTCTATCTATCTCCTTATCTCTCTCTCTCTCGCTCTTCCCTCTATACCTCCCTCTTTCTATCCCTACCTCTCCCTCTTTCTCCCTCTCTCCCTATTACAAACATAACATGAGCCTATTTATAATGGATCTTGATTATCTTCTTGATTCAATTTTTTTAAAAACATTTTGGTCATGTTTGGGTCCATGTAAATGGATGCATATTTTATTTGAAGCTATGAATTCTCCATTTATAGCTTTGTTGGAAGATATTATAGTGCCCCCTAGAAGCCACATTCACTAAAAAATGTGTATACAAAATATCTGAAAGATCTGATCCATCTCCATCTTCATATCCATCTTTATCTCTATCTTCCTCTCTATGTATCTCCACCATCTCTAAATCCTTACCTCTCCATGAATCTCTCTCTTCCCCCTCTATCTTTCCCACTATATCTATCTCTTTATCTCTCCCTCTTTCTATCCCTATCTCTCCCTCTCTCACTATCACTCCCTCTTTATATCTCTCTACTTTACTTTTATCATCTTTCTATTTCTCTCCCTCTCTCTTCCTTCATCTCATATTTATATATCTAGCTCTATCTCCATTTCTCTCTCATCACACACACACACACACTCCATATTTCTCCATCCCTATCTCTATCTCTATCTCTCTCACACACACATAATCCTTACATCTCCCTCCCTATCTCTATCTCTATCTCTATCTCTCCTCTCTTTCTCTATCTATCTATCTCCCCCTCTCTATTACTCATCTCTATCTCTTTATCTATATCGAGCTCTCCCTTTCTCTTCCCATACATATCTCTCTCTTTATCTTCCCATATATCTCCCTCTTTATCTTCCAAAATATCTATATCTTCCTCTTTCTCTCTCCCTCTATCACCCCTATTTATCTCTCCCTCTCTCCATCTCTATTTGTCTATAACTGCTTTGCTTTGTTTGTCTATCTCTCAATATGTGTCTCCCTCTACCCATGTCTATATCTCCTTATATCTCTATCTCTCTATCATTATATCTCACCATCTATATCTCTATCTCTCCCTCTCCCTCTCCCTCTTAATCTATATCTCTATCTCTCTATCACTATATCTCACCATCTATATCTCTATCTCTCCCTCTCCCTCTCCCTCTTAATCTATATCTCTATCTCTCTATCACTATATCTCACCATCTATATCTATATCTCAATCTCTCCTTCTCCCTCTTCCTCTATATCTCTATCTCCCTCTCCCTCTTCCTTCATATATATCTATCTCTTCATCTTTATCTCCATATTATTCTTCCTTTATATATTGTTATCTCTTCATCACTATCTCCATATCTCTCTCTATATATTTATCTCTCCTTCTAGGTCTATGTCTATCTCTCTATCTACTTGTCTCTATCTTCCTCTCTTGATCTATCTTCCTCTCTCCCCCTCTATCTCTAGACATGTCTCCCTCTCTATCCATCCATCTCTCTTTATCTCTCTCCCTCTCCCTCTTCCTAGACCTCTATATCTATATCTCTTTTCCTCTCTATTTCTATCTCTCCATATTTATTCTTCCATCTCTCCCTCTATCTCTATCTTGTTATTTATCCTTCTCTCTACCCAAATATATATATATATATATATATATCACTTTCTATATATATTTATCTTTGTATCTCTTTGTATCTAGTTTTATCCCTCTCTATATATTTATCTCTTCCATCGTTGTCTATCCCTCTCCTCTCTCTCTCTCTTTATATCTCTATCTCTCTTCCATATCCCTCTCCTTATCCTTCTCCTTCTCCATCTCTATCTTTGTCTTTATCTCTATCTTCCTCTCTATCTCTATCTCCTTTCCCCCCTCTCTCTCTCTTTTCCCATCTATATCTCCCTCTTTCTATCCCTCTCTATCCCTCTCTCTCCCTCTCTCTATTGCAAATATAACATGAGCCTATTGGTAATAGATTTTGATTATCTTCATGATTCAAAGGTTTTTTCAGTTGTGTTTGGATCTTTGTAAGTGGATGCATAGTTGATTTGAAGCTATCACTTCTCCATTCATACCTTTGTTGCATAAACAATATCATTTGCTAAATTTTCTACCAAATGACCTCATGTACTACACATATGTATGCAAAAAATAGACCAAAATTTCTCTTAATTGACCTTCCACACCTCTTTGGAATACCCATTACACAACAAGGTGCAATTGCTAGTCTATTATTATCTTATTAATAATATTATTATTTAAACAAGTAAATAAATAGTTAAAAAAATTAAAAAGTAAAACAAAAATAATTTTTCTCTTTGTTCCTTTGCATTTTGTAGGATTTGATTGTGTAACCATATTCTTACAAGCTTAGCAAATTTATAATATATTATTTACATTAAGAGACTTGAATTCCACATTCATTTTTTCTTAAACTAAAAATAATATGTATTTAAAATATCTATATTAATAGTTATTTTATTTTGTTTTAAAAAATATTTAATAATTATTTTATTGTTATCTATCATACTTTTGAATTTCTCCCACGACTCATTTATCGACTAGACAACAAATAATTTTATTACAATACTACAAAGGTAGGTAGTCACCACTATGTGACACTTATTAATAAAAAAGAGAGATTTGTAGTTTACTAAAAATAAATTATCATTTAATAAATTATTTTATTTTTCTATATAAATATTAAATAATATCTATCTAAACTACTATAGATACATAAATAGATAACTAAAAATAGATCATTATTTCATTTACTACACATATTTAATCTTAGTTTAAGAATTATTTTATCTCATCTATAATGTTTAAAATTAAAATTAAAACATAGTCAACATATATTTAAGATGTCTATACTAGTTTTTTATTTTATTTGAATATATTTAAGATATTGCTTCATCCAAGATGGCAATGAATGTAAAGAGGTATATAGAATTTCATAGAATATGTCAACTTGCAAGAAGAAGATAAACAATGATGTATAAACAATTTCCTTTTGCAAAGAGGCCTCAAGAGCATATTAGCATGGACATTGTCAAGTGGGCTTATCTAAGACACAAAAGGGAATGGTTCTATTTTCAAGTAATACTTTATATGTTTAAAAAATAAATTATTGTGTTGTATGTAGGAGGACTAATGATGATACAAATATAATGAAATTATTTTTCAAAGAAGTGGTTCACTTACATTGGTTACCAATAAGCTTAGTGTTAGATAAAGACAAAATTCAATTGGAGATTTTTGAATGAATTCATGGAAGAAATTAGACACTAAGTTACAAATTAGATCAACCTAACATCCACAAATTTATAGTCGAATACAAGTTATGAGTTGAAGTCTTGGAAACCTATTGAGATGTCTTATAGAAGACAAACCAAGTAGCTAGGATTAAGTCCTATTCAAGCTAAATTATCCTATAACAATTCAATTAATAAGGGCATTGAAATGAGACCCTCTTTAAATTATGTATGGGAATACTAAAAGGGGAGTGATTGACTTGTGAAACATGGTTGATGTGAACATGCATAGTGAAAAATCATAAGATTGTGTGGAATAAATGAAAGAAGCGCATCAAAAACTCATGCAAAGTACCACCAAATTCAAACGATATGTTGATTTGAAGATAAGGGTAGTGGAATTTTAAGTGGGTGACTTGCTTCTCATGCATTGGAGGAAGGAGATATTTCCAAAGGTGACCTACAATTAGCTACATGGAAGAAGATTGCATTACATAAGGTGTTGAAATATTTTTCTTAATGTATATAAGATCAAATTACCAGATGTAGTGGATATTTCACCTATCTTTAATGCTGCCAAGTTGCCCTTTTTATGAGGCCCACTCAAGTGAAGATTATGTTAGTTCATATGTGAAACTTTCAAATTGGAGACAACAATTACTTGGAAGGGAAAACAAGAGGTGATCTTAATTATTGAAAGATAGAAAAATGTAAGTGGGGTGATCAATGTGGAAAAAGGTGTGTGATCTATACACTTATACTTTCCTAGGTTCATTAAAAAAGAGATCCCCAAAGGTAGGATTGACTTTCAACCTTGAGGTGAGTCAACCCTAGATTTGGACACTATGTTGCCTTGACTTCCTTATGACAAAAATGAATGAAAGGTAATTTTGTGAGAAAGATAAAAGTGTTTTAACAATAAAACCTATGAGATCTAACACTAGGAATATGAAGTATTATGATAACATTATTAGAAACAAAAATTAACCACCATATCTCAAAAGGTTAGGATGGTGTTTACCTGGCTCTAAAAGTGGTTTTCAAGCTCTGTTGAAGGACATATTCACCTAGAGGTGAATGTGTCTTTGTACAGGGGTATGAAAATTATTTTTGTAGTCCTCGAATCTCATATCTAAGCTTTTGATTCCACCAAGTTTGATTGTTGGAAAGCCGGAAATAAAACCTATAGGTGATTTTCTATGTCTTGACAACTTTGATGAAAACTTTGACAACTTTGCAAAATTGCACTTTTGATTAACTTTTAATCCTTCTTCACCTGCAAATATGCACATACAAAGAGAGGATAATTTTTATTTTTTTTGGTAGATAAGGATTTGCCTTGGTCAAACCCTAGTTTGGTAATTAAACCTTGATAATGAAATAATAAAAAAATGCAGGAATTGATGAATGGGAAAATCCTGTTCACCTCACCAAACTCTTTTATGGCCACCATTAGAAGATAGTCTAAAAAATCTCTTAAGGATTGGATCTTGCATGAAATGGCTTGATTGGATGCTTAATTTGACACTTTATTTGATGCTTGAAAACTTGAAACCTACATCACAATGTTAGCTCCAAAACCATGCATGAATACACATAAATCTTGACATCATGATAGGATCTTGAATGCTGCAATAAATGATTGATAAATTTTCTCTCCAATGCTCTTGACAACAATCTTTTCTCTTGTGAAAGTTTCCTTGTGTGTGTTAAATTGATAAAATAACTATGTATTTATAGGTGTTTCCTTAATTTACTGACAATTAAATACCACAATCCAACCTTTGCAATTTGAATTTAGATCATTAAAATATCGCCAAAAACATATTAAAAATAGGTTCTGAGACTTAAGGGGGGCCTATTCGCCCTTGGGCGAATGGGTCCTAGGCCCTAAACCTAGGACACACATTTTCCAAGATGTGTAATTAAGTGCATGCATTGATTAAATGTGGGTTTCCCTTTCAAAAAACAAAATTAATTAGGCTTGTGAATGCATAATTGGACCAATTAAAGGCTTAACTAAGTCTAATAAATAAAGGGGATGCAAAAATAGTGTGAAAATGTAAGGTTGTACTTTTTTCTACACTACATTTAGCCCCCATTTTAGTGAGAGTATGAATGTAACGTACTAACCCTTCTATAAAATAAAAATTTCTTATTTTACACCAAACAAGTAAATAAAAAAGTAACAAATCCATTGCAATAAATTTTTTTGTTTCTTTTATTGATAACTTCCAATCAATATGCAAAGATATTACAACATGAATTCCTTTTTGTTTCAAGTATACATTAATGTAAGAAAGCATACAAATACATACATAGATCATAGAGCTTTAGAACAAATAGTTGTAAGATGGGCCAGGATCCTTCCTTTCAAATCTTGGTTCTTTTGTCGCCTGTTGTGGAGGAGAAACATCACTCAAGCAATTTTCTACCAACCATGGACTCTTAATGCATTCCCTCACACATATATCATTCTATAGATGGCCCTTCCCTTCGACCAAGAGATTAGTAGAGTAACCGATAATGACAACCAACTGAGCATAGTGTTGTGTCCTACATAACTAGAACCTTGCAATCCCACAATCCTGAACTAGCATTTAATAATGGATCATAGTGAGCTAACAGTGTAGTCTCAATAGTCACACAATCTTTAGTAGAGTCTTGGACATTGCACTACTTTGGTCAAAGTGTTATATTCAATAAACAACTAAGAGTCATCTATCACATACAGTACTTTGGGCCAATTCTACTTAAAGCTATCTTACACTACGCATAGGTATTGTCCTTCAATGGACAATTCATCATCCTAGACTAACCTACAACAGTCTAATCTACTTGAAATGAATCTATATAACAATTAAGTACATAATCTCCCTCACATACTAGATTAACTATCCTAGGAGTAACACAAGTTTTTCTAGTTAAATTAATAACTTAGTTGGGTGTACCTCAAGTGACTCTTGCATTCATTCAAGCCTAGTATATAATAACTAATATAAACACCATTATCATATTATGGATTTCTTACAAGCACAATATAAAAATAGCTAAAAAGCTTCAATTCCCTTTTTCAAAAACATTCTTAAATGATTCTATTGCACAAATAGAAAAGAAAATCCAGGCATACAAATAAAACATTATTTCTAAGTAAATAACAAGAGGAAGAGATCCCCATGCCTGTTATCACTTATCCCAAATAATGACAATAGTGTAGCCTTCTCCAACAATAATTCAACTTGAAATCAGCTTTCCAAAACAACATTCTCTCTCACTTGTTGATAGCTCGCTTCTCTCAAATAATAAAGTTACCTCTTACTCACAAAGGATCAATCTTTCCTCACTCATAAAATAGATGAATATGACTTGTAATATCTCAGAAATAATAAACAAAAAAAGACATATAACTCTTGGTAAATTGTGTCTCTCACAAGTGAATGGAAGAATGAAAATAATGATCACAAAATAAGAATGTGTTACAAGTGAAATGGTGTGACTATTTATAAAGAAAATAGGTATTCTAAAACCATATAGTTTAGGTATGAAGAATGACACAAGTTTCATGCAAAGTAAATCAACAATAAGGTGGCAATGAATAAAGCTTAGACTCAACAAAAACCTTCAACAAATCGACTTCCTCTTTTACAAAAATTCAAAGACTATTTCAAAAAGAACATGGAGAATTCGAATTATTCTCTAGAAATGACATCTACAAGAAAATACAATAAGAGGTTGCGCCAAAACCTTTTTACCATAACCAAGTTGGTGCGGATTCAGAAGAAGTGAAATAGTCAGTCTTATTTCTATAGCACTTAGCAAGAATCGACTGGAATAAAGGATGAGTCAACTTAAGCGAATTAAGACGTTGGACTAAGTCCACGTATCTCTCTTCCAATCTATCTACCAAGTCAAATTTCATAAATTAAAACGTATTGATACATTTCCATATGCGTGTCTTGGCAAGTGATACACAACTTATACACACAGTCGTGTATATTTCCAAATCGACTTCCAACTTGATGAGTATCATCAACCTTAATTTCCATGATTATTTAACATCAAAACTAGTCTTAATAAATCAACTTCTTATTGAATAAGAAATAGTCAAATTCTAATTACACAATTGATATGTCAAATATATATTATATATATTCTATATACTATATACTCATATATATTTAAATACCTTTTCGTATTAATATATATATGTATGCATATATATATATAATCTTTTAATATATATCGCAAGCCAGTCAACATACAATCGATATATATATATATATATATATATATATATATATATATATATATATATATATATATGAGTACAAGAAATATAATTATAATAAGCACATTATAAAGGATGTATGCATATATATATGTATAAATATATATGCCTCTATGTACATGTATATATAGGTATATCATATCGATGCATTTGTATTTTCCAATGTACTCTTGTATCAATATACATATACATATGGATACGTGTATATAATATACATATATATATGTTCACATCCGATTTACTTACAACCATTCACATTACCATCATACTGATAAGTGTGTACGTGTGTTATATTTACATATATTCATATATGTGTTGTTAGATCCCATTGACACACATGTGCATAAATATAAACATACTTCCACCTACATCCCATTTACCCATATGCTTATAATAGCACAAGAAAGATCTCATAATTCAAATAGATAAACATCACCCACAAATGCATGTAGAAGCAAACAAGAGTCCTAATGCAAACATACTAGCCAAGAATGACTTACCTATTACCCACAAACAGACTCATCATTCTAATGTGGTGTGTGTTTATGCTTGGATAGTTACATTTACCAGTTACCCAACCAAGATCTTCTCCCGAGTGATACTCCCCCCCCCCCTGGAGAAATGAACATTTACCTGCAACCACTAACACATGCCTATGACAGTTACTTGTTCATAACATATGTAGTATACATAAAAATTTCCAAAGTTAGAATAACAATAATTCAATAACCTTTCATTCACATATATGCAGTATTTCACCATGAATAACATCAACTGAGGTAATATCAAATGAGATAACATCAAATGAGATAGCATTCATATTGATAACAAGGTACAAGCATAACCTATTCATCTCCAGAATTCGCATTACATTCATATTTACCCTATGTAGTAATAGTAAATAGTAACTTCACAATTGGGATGTAACAATGAACTTGTGCTCATACCCACACTAAAGTAGACAAATAAGTCAAGAGAGGTCTAATTGTACAAGTGTTGGAAAGATAAGATGATAAAATTCAAGGAGGGTGATCAAGCCCCCAACATCTAAGATCTCATGGAAAACCAACAAAGTCACAAAGAGACACATGCCTACAACAACAACACAAGATGCAAAATCATACAGTGTCAAAATTAATGCAAGAAGAAAGAAACAGAAGGATGGACTAGCTCCAACTACGTTGTTTTCCATAGAATGTGTTCATACATGAAACCTCGTTTTCCATTATGCGAACAAAATATACACACGAAGGCTAGTGAAATCTGATGTCCACTAGGTGAGCCCCAAGAAAGTGAGAAACACATGCTAGGTCGGTATGTACCCACAAAAAGGGTGGCTTATGGGAAAGTCATGTGAGGTCTACAGGCTCTCATATGTCAACCATACCAAAATTTACACCTCCTGATAACTTTGATAAGGTTCCACACAAAAAATGGTCAAAGGTTCCACAAGGCTAGCAAGATGCATTATGCTAGACACTCATGAAAAATAAAAATGCACCATTGGAAAGAAAGTTGTGTTCTGATTGGTGGCCATGAAAAAGTTTTAAATGCAATAGGATAGGATAGTCAAATGGATTTTGCTTAATGCACGAAAGGTTGCACCTTAGGGAACATTGTGCTTAATTTCACCAAGAGAGGACTAGTCAAGGGATAAAAGATTCACACCTTTGGGAATGCAAGCCATAACATTACCACTAAGAGGAATGTCATATGCCAAGAAAGGTCGTGCTCTTGATGGACATCAAACCCAGTATCACCACCAAGAAGACGTATCACATGAAGTAAGAAGACCACACTTTGAAGGGAATATGCAAACAATGAGCGGGGACATGTATACCCCCACTTTAAAGAAATTTCTAAATACCATGTTGTGAGCAATCACTTTAAAGTAGAAAAATGATAAATGCCAAACAATAAAGAAGATAAAGCTATGTCATGAAAAGGGGTTTCCCCAAAAATGGAAACACATAAGGGATCCATGGATTCAAGGTCAAAATTATGTCTTTGCTACAATGATATAATAGAGCTTGGAATAGTCATCATTCTCCAAATACTCGTATCTAAAAATGAATAAAAAGGAAGAATGATGCATAGAGAGCAAAAACAAAGAAAATATTTTGGGTCAACATGGAAGAGACCTAAATGTCTCAATGCCTTACGTCATCCCCAAAAGGAAAACATAAGACAAGAGAAAAATAAAGTTGTACAACATATAGAAGAATGGAGATACAAATAGATGAATGCCACAGTAGATTCGCTTCCTTTATATCCTTGCACCAACAGAGTGACAAGGATCATCCAAATTAGGCTCACAAACATATAAAGACATGCCAAGCAACATGATATGAGGGATCACATTATGCACATGCAATCACATAGAACATGAAAAAGAAACAAAGAATAGACTAGTATGACACATGCGATTCAACCTATAGCAGGTCATCTACATCCCAATCTTGTTCATCATAGGTGGAAGGTGGACAACTAGCCAAAGGGACAATGATAAGTGTCATACTAGGAGCATCACCAGGTTCACAACATGGTGAGTCATATTGTTAGGAGGATCATCATGGTTGTTATCATCTAAGCTCATGGAAGAGGAAAACAATAAATTCAGCTCATTATGCACTTCCTCATCAATCTTAGCAATCTCATCATCATCATCCAAGTTAATCATAACATGAGGCCTAATGATGATGTCTTGGAGGTTTCATATTTTTTGTTGTTGTGAAGGTGGAGAATCATCATGTATTGTTTGAGTTGGTGTTTGATCTTGGTTTTCTAATTTTTTGTTCTCTTCTAATTGACGAGAAATAGCACAACGTCTACACCTACGCTCTTTAGCATTTCAGTTTCTTCTTGCATGATTTTCAAGTTGTGAAGGTGTAGGGGCGGGTTTATCAACCATTGGTTTCTTTTCTTCTCACAAGAGAGAAATGAGAGGAACCATGGAGGGTTGGTCAACCAATTTCTCTTTAGGTATGTAAAATTGTTTTGTTTTAGGAGGCACAAAATGGATTGGATGGTTTTCTCTTGGTCTTTTGTAAGATATGGGAGGGGGAATCATAGTTGATTTGTCTTGGTTACTTGGAAGGGCTTTTGGTTCAATCATATTTTCATCAATTATAGGAGGCTCAATCGTGAGTTCAAGCATGTTGCTAAGGGATAATTCTTCTATGCACTTTGCCTTGAACTTTTGGTAAGATTTGAGAAAGAAGTCCTCCCGAGGCTTAATAGATTCCATAGGTTTGGGCAAAAATAAATTGAATGAGAAATTCCCATGGGAAGACACAAGATTCAAGCCACTATGATGCACAGTAAATATGTCATTGCCAAAAGGAAATTTTAAGAATTTATGCACTACCGACGAGATGACATCCATGGAGCATAGCCATGGATAGCCAAGCTTCAAAAATAATTGGTCTAATGATGGGATGATGGAGAATGAGACATTCAATTTCTTCAATCCAACTTTTAATGGGAGAGTGATTGAACCTATCGTAGGGAAAAAAAACCATTATGTGTTTTGATCTATGCTTTCGGTTTGTCATAAGAGTCTTGATAACTTCATGCATGAACATGAATTCCTCAATAATTACATTCTCTACACACACATGATCAATTAATATCCCATTAGTAGGCTTGTAATTGATTCTTCCAGCAATGTAAAGAGGACCATTAGGTGCATGTTTGATTATGTCATTTGGTGAGAAAGAAATGTCAAAAGACATTTTAGTTTGGCCCTTACAAGGTTGAACATCAATGAGGTTAACCATAGTATCTATAGAATCATCCTCATTATCACTCATGTTATCATCAATCATGTCAACATTAATCACATCATTTTTTGTTTGACTAGCTTTAAAAAATGAGATATTATTGTTTGGCATTGGATTAGTTAATATTGTCAAATTTTGGTTGGGTGGGTCAACAAACTTATTTCCTTGATCATTAACACCACCAATCTGGATGTGATTAGAATCAATGAGGTCTTGCGAGATTTTTTTAAGATGCTTACAATGTTGTGTATCATGTCCATTTTTTTGGTGATAATGGAAAAATGCATTAGCATTATAGTTTGGAGGTAAAGGATTTGTAGGATTAATGGTTCACAAAAATGAAATGAGGGAAAATGTGGGAGATAGATAGGGGATCTTAAAATGGGATGTGAGATGAGGGACCTATGCCAAAAGAAAAAGGGGGTGTCCACCTAATCACAAATCCACCTTTTCCATGTTATTAGGAAGAGGGATAGTGCCAAAATGATTAGAATTGACTTAAAACCCTCAAGGTGAGTCAACCCTAGATTTGGGTACTATGCTGCCTTGACTTCCTTATGACATAAATGACTAAAAGGAAGTTTTGGGAGAAAGATAAGTGTTTTAACAATCAAACCTATGTGATATAACACCTGGAATATGAAGTATTATGATAAAAATATCATAAACAACAATTAACCAATAGATCTAGGAAGGTTAGGATGGTTAGGATGGTGTTTACTTGGCTCCAAAAGTGGTTTTTAGGCTTTATTTAAGGACATATTCACCCAGGGGAAAATGGGTCTCTATATAGGGGATTGAAAATTCTTTTTACAGTCCTTGAATCCCAGATCTAATATTTTGATTCCACTAGGTATGACTGTCAAGAAGCTGGAAATAAAACCTATAGGTGAGTTTCTACATCTTGACAACTTTGATGACAACTTTGACAACTTTGCAAAATTGCACTTTTGATCAACTTTTAATCCTTCTTCAACTACAAAGCTGCACATATAAAGAGGATAAAAATGTTTTTTTTTGGTGGATAAGGGTTTTCCTTGGTCAAACCCTAGTTTGGTAATTAAACCTTGATAATGAAATAATGACAAAATGAAGGAATTGATGAATGAACAAAGCTTTTTACACCTCACCAAACCTTTTTATGGCTGCCCTTAGAAGAATGAATTCTAACACATCTCTCTAAGGATTGTATCTTGCATGAAATGGATTGATTAGATGCTTGAAAACTTGAAACCTACATCACAATGTTAGCTCAAAAAACATGCATGAATACACATAAATCTTGACATCATGATAGGATCTTGAATGCTGCAATAAATGACTGATAAATTTGTGCTCCAATGCTCTTGACAATAATCTTTGCTCTTGTGAAATTTTCCTTGTGTGTGTTAGATTTGAATTGATAAAATAACTATATTTATAGGTGTTTCCTTAATTTCCCAACAATTAAACACCACAAGTTGACCTTTGTAATTTGAATTTAGATAATTAAAATGTTGCCAAAATCATATTAAAAAATGAGTTTTGAGACTTAAGTGGGGGCCATTCGCCCTTAGGCGAATGGGTCCTAGGCCCTAAACCTAGGACACACATTTTCCAGGATGTGTAATTAAGTGTATACATTGATTAAATGTGCATTTCCCTTTCAAAAAATGAAATTATTTAGGCTTGTGAATGCATAATTGGGATAATTAAAGGCTTAATTAAGTCCAATTAATAAAGGGGATGCAAACATAGTGTGAAAATGTAAGGGTGAACATTTTTCTACACTACAATTATCAACTCCAAAGTCATCAAGAAAATAAAAGATAAACAATACCATGAATATCTAAAGTCTCTAATTGAGTGAAAGAGAAAAGAAACTAAAGACACTACTTGGATGAGTCCATCAAAGATATTTTGGATGCATAGTGAAGATCAATCCACCATAGATACAAATTGTTGTCTCATTAGTGTTTATTGTACATTCATTCAATCTGATATGATGCATACCCTCTAAGAAAATTGGAAAAGAGATTTAATAACTAAAATTCCTCAAACCAGTAGAAATATTGAAGCTTATTTATGGTGTTCATCACATAATGTTTGTAAGAATAGAAAAAGTAGGGATGTTACATTCCCATGGAATTCACCTAAAAACCACAATCACAGACCTTATTTTTCTTCTCAAAACCTCCTCTCAATATGTATAAGGTGTGACCTTACCGATCCAGGAATAGGATACTCATTTTTATCCTCATAAAACCTTTTTATTAACAATGACAACTAGACACATCATTTCAAGAGCAATGATCAATCACACTTCCCTTGATTGCTCTATGAAATTCCATCAAAGAATCAATGGTCAAATTATTCGTAAAATATCTTGAATGGGTATTGAAATGACTAGATAGACATATAAGAAGTATATTACTTGATGAAACGACCATGGCCATGGCTACCCATCACTAGTAAATGTACTCCCAACTTTTGAACAATTTTATAGATCTTCACTTTTGGCTTCCCAATCACGTGTGTTTTTCCCCTCACATTTCTATGGGCAAAGAACAAAGGAGGTAAATTTGATAAAAAAAGGTATCAAGATGGAGCATCATCTAAATCAAATTCCAATGTAAATAAAAAATGAAATTGTAACTATTGTGGAAATTTTGAACATTATGCTTATGAATGTCGGAAAAAGAAGTTTAATGAGTCCAAAAATTATAAAAATGAAGGTAACTATGTGAATGGTGAAGATGAGACAAGAAATAACCTTCATAATCTAATTTTTTTTTATCTTAGATGTTCCTTTTACTGAAACAAATGATTACAATAATTGGTTAAGATATTCAAGGGCATCAATTCATATGTCATGTCATAAAAATTGGCTTAACATTTTTTTATGAGAAAAATGATGGTAATAAGATCTATTTAGGAGATGATAGGTCTCGTGACATAAAAGGTTATGGTGATATAAGTGTGCAATTTCCTAATGGAAATGTAAAGAAAATTGCAAATGTAATGTATGTCCTAGGAATTAAAAAAAAAATAATATCAATTTCAACCATTACTAATCAATGTTTAAAAGTTGAATTCTTGAAGACGGGTTGTTATGTAAAGGATATGAAAGATCACTATAATGTGTTTTCTAAAGGAATCAAAATATGAGGTTTGTATAAAATTGATGTTAAATTAGAAATTTATCAAGAAATGGCTTTAAAATGTGTATCAAACGAAGAACTATGACACAAAAGGTATGGTCATTTAAATATTCAAGATCTTATTTATCTACAAAGAAAAGATATGGTTCAAGATCTTCCAATATTAAAGAATGAATACATTATTCGTAATGTTTGTCCATTGGGTAAACAACATAGAAATGAATTTTCAATAAATTCAAATCAAAGTTAAGGAAACATTCTTGAATTAGTACATACAAATGTGTGTGGTACCATTCAAACAAAATTATTTGGATGAGCTTCTTACTTTCTTATATTTGTTGATGATAGCACTAGATATACTTGGTTTTATCTCTTAAGAAATAAAAGTGAAAATGTAAACAACTCACAATATTAAAATTCTTCGATCAAATCAAAGGGGGGAATACACTTTAGATTTTTTTGTAAAATATTGTAAAGATAATGGAATTATCAAGCAATACATAGTTCCTCATAGTCTAGATAGAAAAATGGTGTGGTTGAAAGGAAAAATAGAACTATAGTTGAGTGTGCCAGGAGTATGCTTAAAGGAAAGAATCTCCCTAATAATTTATGGGTTGAAGCAAATAGTATAGTTGTTTATTTCTTGAAGTGAAGACCAACCAAGTATCTAGAAAATAAAAACCCTATGAGGATTTCATAGGTACTAAACCTATTGTTAGTCATTTGAAAAATTTTGGAAGGCATTTTATCATATTACAAAATAAAATAGGATAAAACTTGATGCTAAGTCAATCAAATGTATATTCATTAGTTATTATGTTGATAATAAGGTCTACAAAATTTATAATCCTACTACTCATAGAGTGTTTTCTAGTAGATATGTAATACTTCATGAATTTACAGATGATGTTCAAGAGGAAGAAAAGGAAGAAAGAACACTTCATGGAAATTACTCGAAGAAGACAATGAACGTTTAAATTTTGAAGATCAAAAAGCTCATGATCAAAGTGGACATGAAATAAGGTAAAGTGAAGCTACTCCATCTAGTAGTGAAGCATTCAGAAGATCAATGAGGAAAACCAAGGCACCAACTAGGTATAATGAGTATTCTCTAATGGATCAAGTAATGAGTATAGATGAACCTCATAATTATGAAGAAGCTAAGGATCATATAAAATGGTTGAATTCTATGCAAGAAGAATATGGTTCAATCATGGATAATGGCACTTGAGAATTAAATGAATTAATTGCAAATAAAATTCTTATAGGCTTTAGATAGTTGTTCAAAACTAAGTTTAAATTCAATGTTACTATTTATAAATTCAAAGCTACATTGGTTTCAAAAGGATATTCACAAAAAGGAATAGATTATGAGGTCCTACATTTTCACTTGTTGCTAAATTGAATACTATTAGGCCCATGATTGTACTTGCTACTAAGTTTAATACGGGCCTACATAAAATGAATGTTAGCATTTTTGAATGATGATTTAAAAGAAGAAATATATCTTGTTCAATCAGAAGGCTTTGTAAAGAAGGAAAAAAAAATTGGTATGCAAGTTAAAGAAATCATTGCATGGTCTCAAATAGGCACCAAGGTCATAGTATGAGAAAATAGATAAATTCTTCTTTAAAAAAGGGTATGTCAAGAGTAAAAATGATCCAAATTTGTATATACAGAAAGATGAATAAGGGAATGTTGTTTTGATTCCACTGTATATGGATAACTTAATCATAACAAGAAGTGATATAGAGTTGATTGATGAAATAAAAATAGAATTATCACAGCATTTGAAATGAAGGATCTTGGAAAAGTTTTTTATTCTTTAAGAATTGAAGTATGAAGATGAGATGGTAAGATTTGACTACTCAAAGAAAATACATGTAAAAAAATTATTCAAAGGTTTAACATGCAAGATTGTAAAGTAGTGTCTACTCTACTAGAACAAAATGTTAAGTTTTCCAGTGATAATGATGCTACATAAGTCAATGGAACTTTGTATATATATAGTGGGAATTTTGAACTACTTGTCTAATACAAGGACTAATATTGCATATTCAATCAACATACTTAGCCAATTCATGGCTAAGCTTCTTAATCCTCATTGAAAAGAAACCAAGAGATTCAATCAATACCTATAGGGTACCATAAATTGTCACATTAAATATACTAACCATTTGAATGTTAAGGTTAATAGATTATTTGAATTCTGATTGGGTAGGTGATCTAGATGATTGTAAATTAACAACTGGTTATTTATTCAACATAGGATCCAGTGTTGTTTCTTGGAGCAATAAGAAGCAACCAACTATTTCTTTATCATCTACAAAATCTAAGTACAAAGCGTTATGCAATGCTACCTGTGAAGCTATTTGGCTAAGGTGGATACTTGAAGATATGGGACGAGAGAAAGGAGGACCAACTCCAATCAAATGTGACGATAAAATTTCAATCAAGTTGGAAAACAATTTAGTTTTTCATGCAAGATCAAAGCACATTCAAGTGTTACACCTTGCCTCTTAGGTACCGAGTTAGTTTTACCTTGTGAGTAAATATGATGGTATATGTAAATTAGAACTTTAATATGTTCAATAGGTGAATGAAATATAGAATATGCATTAAGATGTTATTGCTTTAGAAGGTATGATTATGTTTTAATACTGATATAAACGTGATGTATGAATATGTATTGTGATATGAATACTTTAGTGCTTTGATGATGCAAATGATTTATGATACAAATATATTTCATGTGAACAACTAACTACCTTTGTGTTGCCCTAAGTTGGATGTAGGAAGGATTCAAGCCCTAAGGTATGAGAGGGGGAGTATCACTCAGGAGAGGGGATTGGTTTGCTAAACCTTAATGATACACACACTCACACCCTAGTTGGTCAAGTAGATTCAAGTTAGTTCATGAAATCGGGTAGGTAACCTTCAGTTATAGTTTGGGGATGATTTATTATGGTTTTACTTTTTAGTAGATTTGTTTTCCTTTGGGTTGATAAGAAGATAGGGCTATTGTTTTGACTCCCTTGTGATAGTTTTGTCCATTTGAGTTATGATGTTAAAACACCTTTTTGATAAAGTTGTGATTATGCTTAAGTACTTATATACGAGTGAGTACATATATTAAATATATGTGTGTATATGAATTATTGATGACACATGTATAAGATATAATATGCAAGTAATTGATCATCATATATATGTATATATGTATATATATACATTAATGGAAATATATATGTATATATGTATGTATATCTAATAAATATATGAATACATTAATGATCATTTATATATATATCTGATATATATATATATATAATGGTTAATATATTTGAATGTTGACCAATGTTATTTTATACAAATATATCTATGTAATGATAAGCAATATATACATATATGCATACATACATACATATATAGTTAGTGTTTATTTACTTTTGAAATTGTGAAAAGTAAGCTTGGGCATAGGAATAGCGCACAATTTATAGCATGTTGATTATGCAAGTTGAATACATTGTAACCTCAGTGCACATGTAAAACACTTCCAAATTAAATGAAGTGGCAAAGTAAAGACCATTGCATATTCCAATGCATAAGACCATAGTGTAAACCAATGCATAAGCTTGTAATATGCAAGGTAAATGTTGAATATGTAGCGCTAAGGAAAGAGACTTTAAGCCACACATTATATGAAGTTGTGCATGATATTGAGCACATAAACATTTATATGCTTGTATAAAGCCAACACTAAAATGAATATTAAGATGCTTTGAAATACACCTATGCGCTGTCTCATATGTAAATGCATTGCTAAGATTATAATCTGTGCATGAAACTTGGACTGAGTCAAATACCCATGCATGATAAAAGGTATGAATTTTATATGTTGGCAAAGAGAATGAATGTAGGTTTGAACGGGTAGAATAAGTCATTGACTGCGCTATCTTTTGGGGTGCTAAAACATGGAAATGTGGCATTAAACTTGTAGCATGTGGAAGAAAATAAGAAGTTTTAAACTTTTGGATATGCATGAACCCAATCAATGTAAACTTGGCAGCAATATAAGAGGGTAGTTGACTTGCAAACCAAGTAGGAAACTTGCTAAAATGCATTGTTGTTCCTTGACTTAGTAAAAGAGTCATGTTGTCTCCTAAATCAAATTGACTCAGCCATTTGAAATGTGAGGACTATCATGTGTTGCAGATCTATGAGTTATTTAGTTGAGTCGTTGCATGGGAGTAGAAAGGGGTAAACCCACAAAACTAGTTTACAATTCCAGTGAGGAAGGAAAATTGCAAAAAATGCCCCCATGGAAAAAAAATTGGTTTTTGGAGGTTCAAACGAACATTTGGTTTGAGCGAACCTAAAGGGGGTTCACTAGAACCCCCTTCAAGCGAACCCATTAAATGTTGGGTCCCACATTTCTCAAGAAAAAACAAAAGAAAATTTTGTGGAAAGGGGGTTTGCTCAAACCCAAGTTCGAGCGAACCTCCGAGGGGGGTTCGCTCGAAGCTATGTTCGCTCGAAGCCCCCTTCTCCCCCTCTGGCACCAAAAATCTCTAGAATTTTTCCCTTTGAAGCTTGAGTTGAAGATGAAAATGGAGGATACTTCACAAACCCAACTGGATGATGGTAGTTCTTGGAACGAGCTACCCAACAATTATAATTTTAATATGTTTTGGTTTTATTATGCATTTTTTTTTAATTTGATTAAACATAGGTTTTTCACCGAAAATCAAGCTCTCTATTCTGCACATGTGAAAAAATAGAAGATATAAAAAAAAAATTGAAAAATATTAGTGCACTAGTTATTGAAGTCCTTGATCCAATAAAAAAAATTTGAATTTCAATACATACAAAAAAAGTTATGTTGTATACGGTTCGCCTATGTCTAAATTGTAATTGGTTTGACTCTGAAACTTGATTAAGGAAAAAATATTCAATAAAACACTATGAAACCAAATGAAAGCAGTAGATATCGTAGTTACAAATCTAAATTTGAAAAAAAAAGAATTTTATCCTTCATGAAAAAAAAGGTTATGTTGTATTCGGTGAGCGTCACTCCTTAAAAATAGTGTTTATTGAAAAATACTAGTTTTCGAAGGAAATGGAAAAAGAAGTGCAATTTGATTCCAAAAAAATGAAAAAAATATATTTAGAAACTACAAACAAAATGTCACAAATCACTAGTTTGCATCATCTTCAAATTCCTCACAGTTTAGCCACTATAGGTGCCTGAAAGTGAAGATTTAGTTAAAAAAAATCAGTTCAGTGTCTAGTTTGGCCAAGAATTGTAAACCAGTATTGTGGGTTCACCCAAAGGTGATAGGATTGTTAGCTTATTTGTAGCCTTTGGTTGCTCAAATTTTAGTATATATAGAGGTGCTCTCCCTACCATTTGATATACTTTTTATTCTAATTATTTTGTTGTTATTCTATTGTATTTTCTGAGCAAGTGAGTTGAGAGTTTGAGAGTTAGTGAGTTGCTTTTTTAATTTGCACTAGTATTTGTTGAGAGATTCGATAAGAGGTTAGAAGAGGAATTAGGATGAACTTAGAGGAAGTAGAAATCAAGCTCGTGGAATTGATCTAGGGAGAAATTAATATCAGTTGGAGCTTTGTTGTTATATGGAGCCTAATCAGACTCGGAGGTTAATTTTTTCTCTTTTATCGGTGTGGTTTCCCCCAAATTATTTAACGGGTGTTTGGGGGCAACGCCCCCAAGATGGGGCCAAGGGGCAGCAACATAGAAAAAACCCTATTTTGTAAACGACATAAGTCTTGATAAAATGACAAAGGGTTAGGGTTGATATTGTATTGTAGCATTTGCAATGGTATTGAGTTGCAAGGATTGTTGGTTGTAATTGGTTCGATTTGTTGGATAATAATAATTGGACTCTCTGTTGTTGGATGTAGCCCGAGTTTGGGTGAGCCACGTTGAAATTGTCTCTCGCTATTATTATTTTTGTGTATTTTCCATTCCTTTGTTTAATCTTTATCTGCATTTAATTGATATTTTTTGCATGCAATTCCTAACAAGCTTAATATAGGCATGCTAATTTCTACTCTTTTGTTATTGGTGTTTGGAAGGTTATTTATTTATGGTTATCTTGTTTTGAAAAGATTGGTTTAAGTACGTGTTAAGTTGCTTTGGATAAGCTTGCATGTTCTTGGTTGATTCTTTCTTTGGTGACACCTTTCTATTTGGTTTATAAATATATTCCATATTGGAATTTATATACTTGTGTTTCAGTTTAAACTATATGTAATTTGTCAATACTATATGTATGTAGCATGAAATGTGAAATGTGGAATATGTTGATGTCTTGAAATACTTTAGATGGAAATATATTGAATATGAGTATTTTGACAATCAACAATAAGGATGGAATAATGTACTCTCTCATTAAATGCTAATATATTATTATGAGCAAAGAGTCTATTCCTATTATTGAAACTCTAGAAGAGGGCTTACATTTTGGCAACCCAAAGTTGAAATGCGAGGAGCTTATAAGATTAAGAGAATACAAACTCCTCTCAAGCTGTTAATGTCCTACAAAATAGATATAGAAATAGTGCATATTGCACACATGTGAATGTTTATGATTTATTGAGGAAAGGGTTTAAGATTACCATGAACTTGGAATAAAGAAACTTTATAGGATAACTTGGGAAAAAGGTAAGATATAGAGGTACCATATTGTATATGTCGTTTGTGATATTATGTGAACCTATATAAGGGTTAGGGTTTAATCCTAGGATTAGGGTAAACCGAGATTAAGAGTAAACTACATGATCAAAATGATCTCTTGAATTGTGCATTACTTTTTATTGGAGCCATAGTTTGAGATTAGCCTATTGGATTAGTTTTATCACTTGATTATTGTTTATACCTTTGAATGAAGTCACTTTATTGTTGAAAATATACTTTTGAATGGAGTTATTTATTATTGAGATTGTACTTTTGAAATAGAGTCATTTAATGTTGTGATGTTATGTTTATCCATGTGGTTAATTGGTTATTCTTGGGGTTAGGATAATCTATAGGAAAGGGCGTATCCTATGTATAGGATGTTAATGGTCAAATCAAATCGAACTAGGAAGGTGGTGAAATAGATGACTCTCACTCGAAGTACTAGGTGATGAATTATTTGGCCAAAGTAGTGTAAGTAGCTATTGTTTACACTTTTAGTTCATTGTGATCCAGATATACGTACTAGGCTAGGAATGGCATACATGTAGTTGTAGCCACAATATGGTAGCTCTAATTATGTAAGACACATCACCATGCTCAAAGAAGGCTAGGATTATGAGGTTACCAAACCAATCTCTTCGTCGAAGGGTAGGGTCATCTTACTGGTTTGGTAGATGTGTGGGGGACCACAGTTAGTCCATGGTTGGTGGAAAATCGCTTGAGTGATGCTTCTCCTCATGCAGTTGATGACCAAGATTTGAGGATGTATGCACCAGTATTGGGGATAGCTAGAATGTATGCACCAAGGAGTGGGGACATCTAGAATGTATGCACCAATGTTGGGACATTTGGACCAATTTGTATCTCTGTAACAATAAGCTCTTAGAAGCTATGTATGTATTCATGTATCCATCTCCATGGAAGTTGTAAATGAGAAATGTTATCATGAAATTATGAAATATGAAATCATTATTTGGGTATTCAAAATATTTTGTTGTGATGCAATGGGAAAGTTTGGAATGAAGTTAATCCAAATGTGCATATTGTTATGGAATTAGAAAAGAAATTTTTTATTGCTAAGTGTTGACATCATAAATTATTTACTTGTGATTAAAACATAGGTAAAATCAAAGAGTAAAACTATGGTCATGTTCACATTGAAACTCAACATCATTTTGTCAAAGAGAAGATTCAATCACAAGAAATAGAGCTGCAATATTGTAACACAAATGACAATGACTGATGTATTCACTAAGCCATTAGACAAGATAGAGTTTGTACTCAATAGAATATGCTAGGAGTGCATCAAAATTCAATTATTCCTTACGGAAGAGTGTTAGAATAAGTCATAACTGAATTATGCACATGTGTCAATAAGAGTTTGAATAGGAGACAGTAAAGAACTATCCCTCAGTTCCAGTTTGCTGTCAAAGAAGAGCTTGCTTGAATATCTTGTGGGTAGTCTTGAGTTCCTCACATTCTAGAAGATAAAATACCTCGCTGCTCAAAATGTATGCTACAAGAGGCAAACGGTAACACATCACTCATCAATGTATAATCCAATAATGCACAGTGTATTCTCAGACACATCGATTAAATCTCCTTCTATTGAGATGGAAGCAGCTTACCAGGGCCAGAGGTAACGGAAACAGGGGTCTGAACAAGAAGCAGCGTGAATTTATGACCCACCTTACTTTTCAATCGTATTAGGTGCACCATCGACATCAGATCAAGACTGTTTGTTGGGATAGGTAAACAGGCAATAATTCCTTCGTTTGGAGCAGATTCTTTCCCCAGGCATCGTCTCTCTTTAATTTACAACAATTTGGTCGTGCCCACCAGGGTTATGTTCGATTTTCTTCACCATTCTATAGTTTTCTCCCCCACGGTGGAAGATGGCAGATAATGCAAGGAAAAGAATGTGAAGTTGGATTTCTAAAGATTTATGCATGTAATTTTAGTTGGAAGATCAAACAATCAATTCCCTCACTGTTAAAGAGTCTTTTTTCCAAATACATTATCACAACACTTTTTACACAGGAACGAAGAAAAAGCACTTTGCGGCGCAAATACCAGAAGTCTCTCGAGGAAGGATAAATTCGTAGATTGAGGATGTAGGAAAGTAGTATTTGTTTCCTATTTGTTTCCATCTTGGTCAGTTGTCCCTCGCGTCAAGAAAAGGAAAGAATCCTAAATGGTAGACTCTAGACAATGGAAAATGTAGGGCAAATTTTGATCCACTCAATTTTCAAAACCAAGAAAAACCAATTTGGATGAACCTCTACAACCTCCCAAAAGAATATTAGAATTAAGAGATATTCAAATACATCGACAACTCTAAGGAAAAATTCATATGTGAAGACAAATTTTGCATAATATTTGTGTATATAGACATCATTGTAAAATTCTTCCATATGAGGATTACACATTGAAAGAGTATAAAAAGAAAATAATCATCTCTCCTCTCACAAGATTTAGTTATCAATCCCAATCTATTAGAATAAGGCATCAACAATAATCAAATTGTTCTTCATTATCAACTTCACAATTGAAACTCACCACAAAAGCATCTATTAGTTATAGTCACAAACATGCTTTTATCAAACAAAAGCAACATTTGTTTTCACCACTTAGATTAGCATCAATTAGCACCTTTATCTCTTTTCGCTATTGTTAACTCAAATTAAGAGCTTCACTAAGGTTTGTTAACAAAGTTTCATACCTCAAACACTCATATAGTAGGCTTCTAATTATATTGTTTAGCACTTCACTATTCTCCTTACACTATAAATATATAAGGGGATATTTTTCTATATGTACCAAAGCATTTTTCCTCCTTGTGATGAAATCACACCATTAAGAAAAAATTGGAGTAGGTGAACTAAATATTTGGTGTGACCCTATTCCTAGGTTTCAAAATAGAAAAGAAATCAAATGGGAAATGACATGGATATACAAATATCATCATTACAATGCACCTAGGCCACTTTGAGGTGCATGCGAATCTTAGAATGATCACTCAACTCAAGGGGTTCATATAAAGTGATGGATGCAGTGAGATGTCATCATGTAGGCTCATTCTTTGTCATGCATATAAGAACCTACAAAACAAAGGAAATTTGTGCAACAAGTAGCTTCTATAACACAATTAGGAAGAAATGCAAACTAAATCTTAATGTCAACAATCATAAGATGGGGAGGAGAAATTCCACCTATATGGAAAGTGGTAGTGATCTTCCTTATTGGATAATCAATGGATAGAAAGGTACATGTAGCACAAGGCATATCATGTTCTAAAGATGAGTCTAGGCACCTATAACCATCTACAAAACTCAACATGAGAGTGCTAAAGCAAACAATTGGTTACATTTGTAGGATACATTAAATTTTAGGAGAGGTGTAAATACTAAATTAAATATAAATGTACTTGTTAGGTATTTAAATCATATAAAATTATAGTTGTAAATGAATGCATTGGTATCAAGCAAGAAAAGTGTGTCAAGTCATAATCATGGTAAGCTCATACATCAAACATTTTGTTGAGGAACAAGATTTTCCCAAGCATAGGAAGGTAAGATTGGTGGTGTGGCCCTTAGTAGCTAGGAAGATCCATGCAATATACCCCCAATGATGCATCCAAGAGCGCAATCACATACATTGGTATAGAGAGGGTGATAACTCCTTAGTGGTGATGAGTATATCAATACACATGGCATAACATATATGTGGGGAGATCTTATAGTGCCCTCAATGTGACCCTTAATATATGGTCATGTCATACAAGTACACATTGTGTTAGGGAAGACACAACTCTTGATACCCAATAATGTGGTAAATTTGTTTCCAAGGAAACAATTAGGTCATCAGAGCACAACAATGTAAAGTGTAAGCATGAAACTCTAATATTGAAATAATGGACCCTACATGGGAAAGATAATGCAATAAGGTGAAAAGGTGTGTAGTGGGGGAAAGCATGATGCTATCAATGTAAGATATAGTGTACAATGTGTAAGGGAAAAGCATGATGCCCCTAAATTTAGGTTTGTGTCACTAAAAGTATGGTTTGTAAGGGTAAAACATGGTGGCCCCATATGTAGAGATATAGAAATAATAGCACAAGATGGAAGGGAGAAGGCATGATAACCGCAATGTAGCTTGAAAGAAGTATAAATGTAGAGTCATAATCAATGTGTAATTGTGTCAATAGAGAGATGAGAAGGTGCAAAGAAGTAATAGGTGATGATGTGATTGTGAAAGAACATAGGCTAAGTTAGTTGCCCATAAATGATTAATATATCATAATGTATCTCATAAGGTAAAAGGGATGTGAGAGAGAAATGATCAACAAACAAATACTCTCCTCTTATATAGAAGTCAACAATAATATCATTTTGGTGCATGATGTTAACTGGATCTTTTAAACACTATTTTTCGATGGAAGTGGAAAGGCCAAATACGTTGGTACTATACCAAGAAGTGATGATGAAATAATGAATTCAATTGGGTAAAAATTCACTTTTATAATTTTGGTTTTGTGGATTTACATGAAGGACCAACTCACCTAGCTAAAATTCTTATTGAACGATTCATTTGCTATGTGCTTTTCTTAGTTGTCTTTGGTACATAAATTGTCTAATATTTTAACTACTCTCTCGTTAAGATTTTTGGGCTCTTGTAAGTAGTGTTCTTAAAGTGTGCATAATTATCAATGATTTAGAAAGGGAAACACCTATGATGAAATATTAATCCCAAGAGACATGATTTCCTTCATATCATAAACTAAAGAATGAGGTATGAAACCAATGGTTGTAGCATACCCCAAAATGTGGTTATAAATTTTTTCTTACTTTTCACAATAATTACAAATATATCCCATAATTATGAATGTTTGTACATATAAGTAATCATAAAGTGACTTCCATTAATAAAATAATCTCACAAGTACATAAAATAGTATAACCACTAAATCACTTGATAATTAATAACACAATGGATCAATAACTACAACAGGCCAATGAGCCAGTTTTCTACATATATAATTATGGTCTAACTCAAAATTACAATACACAAATGATGTCTCTATATTGAATCCCTAAGCTACTCCCTCCAAGAAACTCTCTCATAACACTTTGTACAAGTACATCTAGGAGGAGTAATCTAACTTCCATAAAAAGTGTTCACCATTATCCTCCATTTTTAATATCATCAACACTTGAAAATTGCATGATTTATTTATGAAAGTAATTTACAAATTAAAGACTCAAAATTGGTAGTTTTCATCAAAAATCATTTCCTTTTATTGATTTTTCTGCAATCATTTTTGTTCTCACGAGTCATGTATTTTATTAGAGAAAAGAATATAAAATAAACATGCCATAACCAAAGCAACCATCAAAAAATAATTTACATAATCTTGACATGTCATTTCAAAGTTATAAATCTTATGTAAAGGAGTAACTTAATGATAGAAATTTATTTCATAATTTCTTTACCGTCTAGTTTGCATTGCATCAATTGTTTTGTAGTTTTCTAAATTGCATACCCTTGCAATTTCACACTACATCGGATCCTCACTTTAGCTCTCTAATATAGATCATCTCAATTACAAAATGTTAGCACTTGGATTTTATATTTCTATCATTTTTTATAAATGCACAAATATTCGTGCGACACACTAGCATCACACAAAAATTCATTATTGCAGTGGTAATTTAAGTGTTACTTTCCCCTAGCCTCACTATCAGTAAAAAAAAGTAACAACTTTGCATGCAAATACAAAACATGACTCAACTTAAAACTTCCCATTTGGCTCCCAAGCAAGGATTTTTGGATTTCTAACTTTCATTTTTTGTATTTTTTCAAGAAGATTTATCACCTTCCAGTAAAAACCAGCAAGCTATACAACCATACCAACTCTTTCCATGTGATTTTCTTCAATATTTTTAAGTGATCTTTTTGGGATTGTAGTGGACAATAAAAACAAGAAAAAATCACTCTTCTTGGGAATTTTTACAAGCTTCCACGTGATTTTATTCCTATAATATTGTTCCCTTTCTCCTTATTTGTGTTTCTTGTTTTTATTTACAAAAATCCTAAGTGCTAGCACAATGTGTTTGGGATTTTATCTCTATATCAGTTACTCTCATTTTCAATTTAAAGCATTATCATTTCATTTCAAATATTATAAAAACTCTAGGCTATTGTGGATGAAAAAAATATCAAAATGGAGGATTGACTTAGGCAAGACCCTCAATAGCCACAAACACATATTCCTTCCTTTTGTGTCATTTACAAGTTTATTCTTTAGAGAGGAAGTGTTATTTGGTGATACCTTTTTCAACTCTTCTTTTAGTGTTTTAATTTATTCTATTTGAGTATTTAAATAGTTAGTTCCCCTATCATTTTTGTTATTTTTAGAACTATGCCTACTTTTATCTTTTACATTCTATGCATACAAGAAGTTTTCCTATGGATTAAAACACTTTATTTTTTGTGTCTAGGCTAGATGACAACATGACAGAAAGATGTGTGTGCAATGTGCTAGTGTTTGAGGTAGAGGCTTCTATAAAAGAATTCAGGCTCTCAAAGATCAGTATTGTTTGTTTCTATTGATAAAAATCTTGTAATAATTTCTCTATGAAAAGATATTTTTCCCCAATTCACTATAATTGAGCACTTGGGCTTGTAATTTGTAATTTTTTGTTTAATTTGAAACATTTCATAATAAGGATAACTAAAGAAGATTTAGGAGAAACTATGTTGTTGGTTTATCCCAATGTAGAGAGTGAAGTTATCTCTCAAAGGAATCCATTTTGAAGTAGTTAAATTTTTCACCCTTTACATTTTGGTGAACCCATTGCTTCGAAACAAAACCTTTTTTGTTTTCAAAACAAAAAACTAAGAAACTCAAAGACTTTTCCCTCATTAACTTTGTTACAATTGTAGATTGAATGGTGTAGAATCTGTTATGATTTTTATATCCCAATCTCTCTCATTAGGTAACGTAGTTCGAAGAAGTATTCACACATACAACATGGTACATTCACAACACCTATCAACACAACACTTGACTTATCACATGAAAAAATATATAATAGGATGCCTCCATCCCCCCTCCAATAACCCTAGATCTTTCCTCCCCATCCAACACTTCTCCTCATGTGGATGCAAGTTTTGATCATGAAGATACTCTCCAAGCCTTTGATTCTCAATTGCAAAATTTAGATCAACATTTGCATCGATTTCAAGATTTCTTGGCCAAGGATACCTTCTTTGAAATGGTGCCTATCCTTGGTGATATCCAAGAAATGTTGACAAATAAACCTAAATCATTAGAATTTCTTCAAATATTAGCAAACATTGTCCAAGACAATGTTGCAACCTACACCTCAATTTTACAAAGATAAACGACTTTGTTGTAAGTCTAGAGATGTTGAAGTTGATTTTGAGTTTCTTGGGTGTTTCCATGATTGGGTATTGTCATCGATGTCAACCCCTTGCATGAAGAAAGTGTTGGAATTTTGTTGGTGTTGATTATGTTAACCCCTAGCATTGGAGTTGTTGGAAGTTTGGAGTTGTTGGTATTGATGTCAACACAAAGTTGTTGGTGTTGTCATTGAAATTTGCGAAGGCTATTAGTCTAACTTGTATTGGGGGAGATTGTTGGTGTTGTTGAGCTGTCATAAACATTGTCATTGATGTATGAGATAAGTAATGTTGCTGATGAAGTTGGTTCACTTGGTTTCCAAGTTCTTTTGAGAAAATTTGAATAAAAGAGAGTTCAGTGAGACAGAGTGGTGTTAAATGTTTGGCTTTGCATTTCTTCATGGTTGAAGATATTCCCATGCAATTTGGACATAGTGATTAGAGGTGTTATATCTAGATTTTTTGTTTCTGGATCATTCTACAGTGAAAGATGTGTTTGACAATATGTTTGTCTGGAGAAACAGGGTGTCTAAGAGAAATCAGATTGCTCTGCATTTCTCTGCAGTGAAGGTTCTGGTGTTGCAGATCTAGGAACATGCTTATAATGTTTATATCTACCCTCCCTCGAAGTTTCAGGTGTTGAGTTGTTTTGCAGAGTTGTTTGGTGCATTGGATGTTTGTGCTAGTGTGTCTAGTTGCACAGAATGAAGGTGTCCTTGAGTTTCAGGTGGTTGCAGTAGTTGTGGTGAATATTTTGATGATGTAGAACATTTGGGAAACAGTTTTTCATGAGGGAGTAAAGGTGAATCCTAAAAAAATTAAGGCTATCATGGAATATATATGTAAGAGAAGGGGACCAACCATGTCAAGGCCCCAGGTCATGAAGGGCTGAGAGCAGAAGTTTTCCCTAACTTACCTCAGCTTAAGGGAGTGTTAGGAAATGCGGGATGAGAATGATGAGGACTATAAGGTTCATCGATCACTCTGTAGATCCAAGACTTGAAAGGGAGATAGGCGAGTTGGTTTTTGGATTCAACACTACATCTCAGATAGCTCTTTGCCTGAGGACAAAAGCGTGGTTTCAGGATGATAGCACGACACGTTGGCATCTCTCAGGTGTGTTGGCATTCATACAACCAGAGGACCAGAAAGACAAGGTTGAACATTGGAAAATTGACTAACAGCCTACCGAATGGTTTTTAGGGGACAAAATAACACAATGAAATAGGAAATGTATAAATGAATGTGATAAAACAAGTAAATTAATGTTATCATGGAATGAAGGGGTATCACAAAACGAAGGTGTTCTTGAGTTTTAGGTGGTTGCAGTAGTTGTGGTGAATATTCTGATGATGTAGAACATTTGGGACACATAGTTTTTCATGAGGGAGTAAAGGTGAATCTTAACAAAATTAAGGCTATCATGGAATATATCCTAGGCATAAATAGGTATATATAGGAGGTAGTGAGTCTTATTTCATCATCATATTGTGAATTATGTTCTAATTAGAGATATTTGGAGGTTTTCCCCCTCAAAGTGGCTTGTTATTCTTAGTTATTATCAAGTATTTACAGCATATTTTCTATCATAGTCTACTATTGTGCAAGTTATTTCATTACAAGCGGTATCAAAGCATGATCTTGGCACCGTAGAAGCAAGGCGTTTTCTTAATATTGGAGGTCATTTTGGAAGGAGCATATCTCTAAAATTTTGGTGCATTTTTTTTCTGGTTTTTAAAGGGTTTTTGAAGAAAATATTAAAGAAGCTACAATATATATTTTAGAGACATTAGAGCAGAATTGAGCAAATTATTGCAGAATTAGGGTTTTTCCAAATTTATTTGGAAGGTGCATATCTCTCACATCCTACCGAATTGGTATCTAATTTTTATTAGGTTTTTTAAGACATAATAGAGGATCCTAAAGTAAAAAAATTAGAGACATTGAAGCATAAATAAGTGAGTTATTGCTAAATTAGGGTTTCCAACAAACTAGTTCTCAAGGTTGCAAATCTACTGACTTTTTGGAGCTTTTTTTGGGTAAGTGGTATCTTGGCCTTAGTAAGTGAAGTGTAGGAAAATGTACACCTTTACATTTTCACACTATGTTTGGGTCCCCTAATTTAAATAGAATTAATTAGGCTTTAATTGGCCCAAAATTATATTTACAAGCTTAATTAATTGTAATTTTTGAAAGGGGAATTATAATTTAATTAATGCATTTATTATTTTTATCACCTCGAAATGAATAGGTCCTAGCAATTTAGGTCAAAACTCATTCACCCCTTTAATTGATAATTTTAAATTTTAAATAATTTTTTGTCAATAATTTAATGATCCCAAATTCATATTCAAATGTCAGCTTGTAATGTTTAATTTTTGGGAAATTAGAAAATTTTCTATAAAGCAAGGTCTTTTTATCAATTCAAATCCTAGAAATTCATGAGAGAAAAAAGTATAGAAAAAATTATTTTCAAAGGTTTTCAAGAGCAGATTTCTCAAGCATTTGTTGCAACATTCAAGATCTCAAGCATCATGTCAAAGTTATGTTCATCATGCAGGTTTTTGGAGCTAACATTGTGATCTAGGTTTCAAGAATTCAAGTCAAATTTCAAGCATCAAGATCACATCATCAATCAAGCCATTCATGCAAGATCAAGACCTTGGAGATATCTACTAAGTTACATTCCTTCAAGGGTTTCAAATCAAGGGTTTTGTGAGTTGCAACATAGAACTTGTTCATTCATCATTCCTTTCATGTTTCATTTCAATTCAAAGTTTAATTACCAAAACGGGGTTTGACCAAGACAAACCCCATTCACCAAAAAACAAACAATTTTTCCCTCTTTTGTGTTTTTCAAGTCTTAGGTTGAAGGAAAATTGAATATTGGATATCTCTAAAGTGCAAAATTACAAAAGTTACAAAAGTTGTCAAAGTCGCAAGAAAATTTGTCAAGATCACAAAAACTTAGATCTTGCAATTTATTTCTGACATTTTTGTAGTGAAACTTGTGGGGAAAGGAATCTCTGATCCATCTTTAGAGGCTATCAAAAATTCAGCTCAAAATACTGCTCTCAGGACACATTCACCATTGGGACACTTTGTGATAGTTCTACATGCCCCTATGTAACTTTTGGAGACACGTTTTTAATATCTTCCCCTCATCCAATTTGCGTAAAATTTATTGTTTCCAATAGCTCTATGCTTCATCTACATAGATCGGGTCTTAGATCATATATTTGAGGTCATTTACTATTTTATTTTTATCTCCCAAAAGTGTTGTTTCAACATATTTACTTCATCCACACACATAAAGGAAATTGCTAGATCTTTCATAGAATTGACTCGCCTAAGGGTTGAAAGTTAATTGCATCTTGGAGGATATCATTTCATAAATGAAATATAAGAAATATAGGTTCATCACACCCCCCTTTTTCTCTTTCTATTTATAGAAAATTGGTAATAAACCCCCATTTTTGTATGTTTTGGTGATCCTACACTCTTTTTCAATGTTTCATTATGGCGAACCCGACATTTTGAACATTCTATTTTTTTTATTTGGAGATCATTCAAACCCTAGATCTAGTATTCACATGAGTTTTCATTTTATCTAAGATTATCAAAATTGCATTAGTTTGCATTTCATTTAGGGTTTTAGGTTTTCATTTTGCATCCTTTAAAATCTGAAAAATTCAAAAATTTACGTGCATATTACATTAGTTTTGCATAGTACTTTCAAATTAGTGTACTTTCCATCATTCACATTAGAAAATTTAGTCAAAATTGCATTAAAAAAAAAGTGTCACTTTGTTCATCATTTATCACTAATTTCATTTGCGTTAGGAAACTCAAATCTAAAAAAACAATTCATAGAACCATTGTCTGAGACTTGGAACAGAGAACACATTCAACTTACAAATTGCATTTTTAATTTTTTTCAAACCATGTACAAGGACCCATTTTCCCTTGACGGAATGAGTCCTTGAGGGCTCATGAAAACCAATTTTTTTTTAGCATTTTTGTGGTCTTCTACACTTCCCAGATCTGCTAGTAAACCACTATTTTAGTCTATCAATTTTTAGGAATTTTGGTTTTATGCACTAGGTCTAATCATCCATTTAGTGTAGCCATTTTAAATCATTCCAAAATTTAGTTCAGTATTAAAAATCATCAAACCTATAGGAAAATTGTTAAAATTTTGAAGCATTGCATAAGTTGGATAGATTACTTTTCATTTTTGTCACACACTCAAAATTCACAATGTTAGTATCTTTCCTTTCCAAGTATGCCAAGAAAAATCTCATCAACAAGCATGTTAGTCATTCTCCCAATATATTTCCTAGTTATGAGAGTCTCTTGGTGCAAGAGAGTGAAATTGCTAACACATTCCTTAATATCACATTTCCTGTCCTTCACTCATCCCCTAATATTTGTCCTATTTGTGAAGATGTTTTGATACAAGAGGATGCAAGCATATACAATCATGATAATCAAAGTTTCTCTTCTCTTGATACCTCTCCTACTTGTGACAAAGGTATTTTGGTGTTATAAGATAAACCCATTGAGAGTCGTGACAATCTTGAAAGCTCCTCTTCTAAAAGCTCTCCTACTTGGGAAGATATTATGGCACAAGAGAATGAGATCATTGACTATACATTTCTTAACATTACCTTACCTAGTCTCCATTCATCTCCCACTCATGAGAATTTTATAGTGAAAGAGGATGCAATCATGGACAATCATGACAATCACATTTTTTCTTCTCCTAATATAGTGAGCATGAACAAAAATATGAGGAAATTTGGCAAATCCTATCAATTAACACGTCCAAAGCAAGTCATTTTGTGAGCACAAAATTTGGCACTTGCCAAATGGCACATCGCATTTGGTGCTTGCCAAATGGCACATCACATTTGGTGCTTTCCAAATGGCACATCACATTTGGCGAGTGCCAAATGTGATTTGTCATTTGGTGTGCACTCGCCAAATGAACTACTTTGAAAATAACCTTAATTTCCCCTCTCTTTGGTCAACAACTTTGATAATGTTGAGGTGCATAGTTTATGATCATAGATGGATAGTTGAGGTTTTACCTTCCATACGCTCTCTAACTTGTTACCTTAACTAGATAACTCTTTATCCCTCTGAAGTCTCTCTCTGAAGTCTCACTCTCTCCCATGTGACCTAGACTACTCTCTCTCACTCCAATCCCCTCTCTCAGGTCTCTTTCCCTCCCACCTAGGTACCTAAATAAATCTATCTCACTCCAACCCCTTTTCTCACTCTCCCTCTCTTAGGTTGTTATCTTTATCTCTATGTCTCTCTCTCAAGTCTCTCCCTCCTACCCCCTCTCCCTCTCTTAGGTCTCTCATTCACTCCCTCTATCTCTTTCCCATTCCCTCTCTCTCACTCTCTTAATCTCTCTCCCTCTCTCTCTCTCAGGTATCTCCCTCCCCTCTATCTCTCTCTCTCTCTCACACACTCCCTCTCTCTCCCACTCCCTCTCTCTCATTCCCTCTATCTCTCTCTCTCTCCTCTCCTCCCACCTTTCCCTCTCTCTCAATAATCTCCCTCTACCCTCTCTCTCTCAAGTCTCTCCCTCCCAACCCATCTACACTCCTCTCTCTCTCTCTCTCAGTCCTCTATCTCTCTCCCACTCTGTCTCTCTCCCTCTCTCTCGGGTCTCTCCCTCCCACCCCCTCTCCCTCTCTCTCTCTCAAGCATCTCTGTCCTACCCCCTCTCCCTCTCTCTCTTTGTCAAGTCACCCCCTCCTACCCCCTCTCCCTCTCATAGTCACTCCCTCTATCTCTCTTCTATTCCCTCTATCTCTCTTCCAATCCCTCCCTCTCTCACTCCCTCTATCTATCTCCCTCTCCCTCTCTCTCAAGTATCTCCCTCCCACCACCTCTCCCTCTCTTGCAATTCCCTCTCTCTCTCATGCCCTCTATATCTCTCCCACTCTCTCTCTC
>CM021103.1:422251133-422273109 GCA_007115665.2 Sequoiadendron giganteum | reverse complement strand
TCTCTCTCTCAAGTATCTCCATCCTACCCCCTCTCCCTTTGTATCTTTGTCAAGTCTCCCCCTCCCACCCCCTCTCCCTCTCACAATCACTCCCTCTATCTCTCTTCCACTCCCTCCCTCTCTCACTCCCTCTACCTCTCCCTCTCCCTCTCCCTCTCCCTCTCTCTCAATTAGATCCCTCCCACCACCTCTCCCTCTCTCTCTCAAGTCCCTCTCCCTCTCCATCTCTCTCAAGTATCTACCTCCCACCACCTCTCCCTCTCTCTCTCAGGTCCCTCTCTCTCTCATTCCCTCTATCTCTCTCCTACTCTCTCTCCCTCTTCCTCTCCCTCTCTCTCAAGTCTCTCCCTCCCACTCCCTCTCCTCCTCCCCTCTCCTTTGTGGTCTCTCTCTCACTCCCTCTGTCTCTCTCCCACCCCCTCTCTCTCTTACACTCCCTCTATCTCTCTCCCTCTCTCTCTTTCTCACTCTCTCGAGTAGGTATCTCCCCCCACCCCCTCTCTCTCTATCTCTCTCACTCCCTCCATCTCTCTCCCATCCCTCTATCATGAGTACTCCCTCTCCCTCCCACCCCCTCTCTTGCTCAAGTCTCTCGCTCTCACTCCTTGTATCTCTCCCACTCCCTCTCTCTCCTACTCTCTTAGGTCTCTTCCTCCCACCCCCTCTCTCCCACTTTGTCTCCCTCCCACCCTCTCTCTCTCTCCCTCTCTCTTAGGTTTCTCCCTTCCACCCCTTCTCCCTCCCTCTCTCTCTCTCAATTCTCTCCCTCCTACCCCCCCTCTCTCTCTTCATCTTTATGTCTCTCCCTCTCTCTTAGGTATCTCCATCCCACCCCCTCCCTCTCTCTCTCTCCCTATCTCTTAGGCATCTTCATTCCACCCACTCTCCCTCTCTCTTAGGTCTCTCCCTCCCACCCCCTCTCCCTCCCTCTCTCTTTCTCTTAAGTCTCTCCCTCCTATCCCCTCTCCCTCTCTCAGGTCTCTCTCTCACTCTTGAGATATCATTGACTACCTCTTTCTTTCTCCCACTCCTCTCTCTCTCATTCCCTCTAGCTCTCCCTATGTGTCTCTCACTCCCTCTATCTCTCCCTATGTGTATCTCACTCCCTCTATCTCCCACTCCCTCTCTCTCTCCCTCTCTCTCTCTCCCTCTCTTAGGTAGGAGGGAGATACTTGAGAGAGAGAAAGAGGGTTGAGGGCTTAGAATTGAGTGTTTAAGAGTTAAGGGATTAGGGTTTAGGGTAGAGGGTAGAGGATATAGAGTTCAATGGTTTAGGATTTGAGGGTTGAGGGTTGAGAGTTGAGGGTTGAGGGTTGAGGGTTGAGGGTTGAGGGTTGAGGGTTGAGGTTTGAGGGTTGAGGGTTGAGGGTTGAGGATTGAGGGTTGAGGGTTTAGGGTTTAGGGTTTAGGGTTGAGTGTATAGGGTTGAGGGATTATGTTTGAAGGTTGAGGGTATAGGGTTGAGGGATTAGGTTTAAGGGTTGAGGGATTAGGTTTGAGGGTAAAGGGTATTGGGTTGAGGGTAGAGGGTAGAGGGTTCAAGGGTTTAGGGTTTAGGGTTTGAGGGTTGAGGGTTAAGGGTTTAGGGTTGAGTGTTTAAGGGTTGAGGAAATATGGTAGAGAGGGAGGAGTGGATGGAGGGAGAGATGGGGGGAGAAGTGGGATAAAGAGGAGAGAAGAGGAGGGAGGGACAAAGATAGATGAGGGTTGATGATCCAATGTTTAGGTTAGAGGGTTGATAATTGAGGGCATAGGGTTGAGGGTAGAAAATTTAAGGGTTTAGGGTTTAAGGGTTTAGGGTTTATGGTATAGGGTTTAAGGGTTAAGGGTTGAGGGTTGAGGGTTGAGGGTTTTATGGTTTAAGGTTAGAGGGTAGAGGGTTTAGGGTTTAGGGATTAAGGGTTAAGGGTAGAGGGTTTAGGGTTTAGGGATTACGATTTATGGTTTAAGGGTAGATGGTGTAGGGTTGAGAGAGAGGGGGGTTTGAGGGTAGAGGGTAGAGGATTAAGGGTAGAGGGTAAAGGGTTTAGGGTTTAGTGTTTAAGGGTTTACAGTTTATAGTTTACGGTTCAAGGGTAGAGGGTTTAGGGGTTTAGGGTAGATGGTAGAGAGTTTAAGGGTTAAGGGTATAGGGTACAGGGTTTAGGATTTACAATTTAAGGGTTGAGGGTTGAGGGTTGAGGGTTGAGGGTTGAGGGTTGAGGGTTGAGGGTTGAGGGTTGAGGGTTTAAGGGTTGAGGGTTGAGAGATTAGGGTAGAGAGTTTAGTTGGGTTTAAAAGGGTTTAAGGGTTGAGGGTAGAGGGTATTGGGTTTAAGGGTAGAGGGTAGATAGTTTAAGGGTTTAGGGTTTAACTTGGTTAAGGGTTGAGGTTTTTAGGGTTTTAGGGTTGAGGGTTGAGGGTTGAGGATAGAGGATAGAGGGTAGAGGGTTTAGGGTTTATGGATTACAGTTTATGGTTTAAGGGTAGAGGGTGTAGGGTTGAGAGAGAGAGGAGGGATTTGAGGGTAGAGGGTTAAGGGTAGAGGGTAGATAGTTTAAGGGTTTAGGGTTTAGGGTTTATAGTTTAAGGGTAGAGGTTTTAAGGGTTTATGGTTTAACCTAGTTAAGGGTTGAGAGTTGATGGTTGAGGGTTGAGGGTTTTAGGGTTCAAGGGTAGAGGGTAGAGGGTAGAGGGTTTAGGGTTTAAGTTTTGAGGGTTGAGGGTTAAGGGTAGAGGGTAGAGGGTTTAAGGGTTTAGGGTTGACGGTTTATGTCTCCCATCCCTATATCTCCCACTCCCTCTCTCAGGTCTTCCCCCCACCATAACTGAATAAATCTCTCCCTCTCAAGTCTCTCTCTCTCTCAGGTCTCACTCCCTCCCATGCTACTACCTAGACTAATCTGTGTCACTCCAATTCCCTCTCTCACACTCCCTCTCTGTTAGGTCTCACTTACCTCCCACACTACCTAGACAAATATATTTCACTCCAACCCCCTCTCCCACACTCCCTCTCTCTCTCCCCCTTTGGTATTTTTGTATCTCCTAGGTCTCATCCCTCCCAACCCCTCTCCCGTTGTTAGGTATTTCACCCCACTATAACCGGATAACTCTCTATCCCTCTCAAGTCTCTATTGCTCTTAGGTCTCAGTCACTCCCACACTACCTATGCTAATCTCTCTCACTCATATCACCTCTCTTTATCTCAAGTCTGTCTCCCTTTGTCTCTATGGAAGATGAATATTTTAAAGCAACAAATTTGGTGAGTGCCAAATGTGTTTTACCTTGAAACGGTAAAATAGGGGTTGAACCCATGATTCAGGCCCACATGCTTCTATATTGTTTTGGTTCAACGCTTTATCTAATTGAGAAACACCTTTTTTTATGTAGTTCACTCCATGTTGTACCAATCTATGCTTGATCCATCACCTTTTTACCACCAATTTTCATGCTAGACAACATAGAAGAAGACATTTTGAAGTTTCAACATCATTTTACATTATCTCAGGTAATATATTCATTTTGGTAATATCGAAATGTTTATATTTAGTATATTTTTTTGTTTTTGACAATATAAACTAAATTCCTTTAATGATTTTATTAATCATAACAATTGGACATAGAATTCAACATTGAATTAGATAGGAGTTGCATAAAAAAGTTTAATTTTTATGAGTTTGAAGAAAAAAAAATGAAAAACATGACATTTACTTAACAAAAAATTCACTTAACACAAATTTACTTATAAATTCTATTTGCATTGCTTATAGTAGTCAACTTCCAGCATGGCTAGTGGAATTCACTCTATTTCATTTTAGTTAGATGTTTATATTGAGTTTTTTTGTTTTGTTTTCACAATTTTTAGACCATTCATTTGATGATTTTATTAATCTTCATTGTTACACATAGAACTCAACATTATATTAGATGGATTTCTGCATGTAAAAGTTCTACTTTTAGGAGCTTGAAGATATAAAATGGAAAACATGATATAATAGATTCAAATTCATTATTAGTGATGGTTGTGGGAAAACTTTTATTCTCAACTAATTTGGAAAACCTAATAGCTTTCATGAATGTTAATGCAAGTTTCCATTAATATTTTTGTTTCATAAAAAAATCCCTTCATCATATGTGGTTAGATAAATTCAAGTGAGTTGACATAGTTGTTAATGCATGTTTCCATTCATTCATACCATTTACCTTTCTAATAAATAAAAAAAGGGAAAATTTTGTGCAATTGAGAATGCTTATTGTCTTTCTAAGTTACCTCATTGCCAAAGAAATAGTGAATAATTATAATAAATAGCATCACAAACCCTTCTTTGAATTCATCATATTCATGGCTTCGTTGACAATGACAATGTGGTTTTGAGAACAATAAACACAAGATTTTCTAGTTTTCATTTAGGTGGAAACAACTTATACCCCAGGTTTGTGATGTAGATTAGGGAGACAAAACCTTCAAAAATCACAATTAGATCAGTTTCAAACAATATTCACTCTCAAAAACCTCCATTCAATGCTCAACTGACCAATTCACATTGACTACCTTGTAGCATTCACATCAGAGAAAATTGTTCATATCTTCTCAAAGACAACTCAAACCCACAAACCCTTGACCTTTTTAGACACCCATTAAGGCCTTCAAAAACATATGTCAAAAACACACTAGGTCACTTTAGACCAACATCACCAAAACAATGCTGCTACGCTACCCCAATATGCCAATTAGGCCACTTTTACAAAGCATCATACCTTCAAACACTTTTCTAGTCCCAATTCTCTTTTAATAGACCTTCACCAGCCTACAAAACTTCAGATTCAACAAATTTTAGTCATTGGAACCCTCTCTAATTCATTTAAACACTAAACCCTTGCTTTAGGCCTTTCTATGCTTGAAACAAGGAGGGTTTATTAAAAATCAACATTTCAGGCCTCTAGCCACTTTGCCAACTCTTTAAACACACTCAAATATGTCTTCCCATGCTAAAAAAATCAACTCCCTTCCTCTACCATTGCTATTTCACCAAACTCTTATTCTAAACCACCATTTTCAAGCCAAATTTCACACAAATATCCCTGGGGCAGCATCAAAACTCCATCATATCGTACTCCCTACTCTAACATCTAACCCTATGGATATGTTTAAAAATTTATGCATTACTCATTGCGATATGGAGGTAGATGTATGTATGAAAAATGTTGTACCATAAACATGTTTGATAATTCCAAACAACTCATTGCCTTCTTTCATAAAATGTTTTGGTGTGTTTCATATTTAATGCAATGTAATTAGTGATATCAATATGTTTCACAAAATGTACTACTTTCTTTTTTTCTATGTGTGTTTGTGGTTTTCTGTGTGTTTGTGAACATGTAGCATTCAACATCATGCCGAGGAAATGACCGAAGGCTCTAACACCAGAAGAATGTGCAGTTAAAAATGCAAGGAGAAGAGAAACAAAAAATGTAGCTCGTGAAGCAAAGGAATTGTAGCCCATATAGCCAGAAATTCCTGTGCAATCTAAGAGAGATCTCAAATTGGAAAAACAAAGGGCACCAATGAGGAAAGTTGGTGGAAGGAAAGAAATGGATACCGAAGTTGGGGGCACATCATCAACCATAGGTGAAGTTCAATGCACATATCCAGTTGAAGACACACCAGCAAGAACATGTGGTTTTCCAAGTACATCGAAAATCACATCTCCAATTGAAGACACACCATCAACAACATTGTGTTTCGAAAGTACATCAACAAACACATCTCTATTTGAAGGCACTCCACAAACGACATCTCAAGTTGGAGGCAGAACATCATTTACATGTCAATCTCAAGGTATGTCATCAATTGCACCTCTGATTGAAGGTACGCGATCCATCCCCAATGTTGTTGACCTTCCTAATGTTGACACAAATTTACATTTGAGAACTCCTCCTAGAGTTTTTCATGGAAAACCTACATTTTTTATTTATATTAATTTCAATGTTTTGAAATGGATGCCTAATAAGATTTCAAAATGTACATGTCAAAGATATGCATAGAGGATATGGAGTTTATTATCTGCGAAGCTATGTGAGAGTGGAAGATGCCAACTATTTTTTGAAATGATGAGGCAACTCAAATTTAGGCCCACCATGAAGGCTCTTGGGCTAACAGTTTTGAATGACTCAAGTGAAAATTCCATTGTAAAGAACTTGATGAGTGCATATGAGAGTGTGGGTTCTACCTCACTCACAAAGGATAGTTGTTCCACATGACGTGTGATGACAACAACACTGTTAAGCAGTCAAACAAGGAACAAGGTGAGCCTTACAAAGACAAGAAAGTATTTTAAAATAAGTAGATCATCTCTAATGAGAGCCAAAGGAAGGCGTGAAAGAGTGGAGGATCCAAGTAGCAATGACTTATGGGTATTCTCAATTAGAGTGCCACGAAAAGATAAAAAAATTGCTCAAGGCTTGAGATCTTTAATAGTGAATTATTGGAAGGATAACACAAGGACCTCTCCTAATCAAACAGATGTTCTAAGAAGGAGAATATGTATTAAAATCTGTGAGCCACATCCAAAGCATTATTTGGATACCACTCAAACCTATTTTTTTGCTGATTTTGTACAAAAGTTTCGCGAAATTAAAATATGTCAAAGGTATTTTGAAATTCTATAGCCTTTTTATGTCAAAATAAATCACACACACACTACTTGTTGTTGTAGAGTTCATATTGAGTTTTCTAACCATTATGATGTTTATCGACGTATATGTGTAGATATGCATACTGACAATGTTTTGTAGTAATGTAGCATAATGCCTCCACCTAAATCCTCAAGGGAATTTTTATCTTCCATTTTATGTGAAAGAGAGGATGGTCAAACTTTTTAGAACAAGTCATGTTTGGATGGCACATGTCATCATTGTGGTGGCATGCAACATTTTCCAATTTTCCAACACATGGCTAGTACACACACAATTGGAGACAAAATTTTAGAATTTGGCAAATATAAGATAGTGGCATACAATCTAAAAGATGGGAAAGAAGCAAAGAAGTGTGAATTGGGTAGTGATAAGATTCCAATGTATTAGTTTATGGGTATTTTTTGTGATCAGGTGGTCTATAAGTATGCAAGGCATACACACATAGCTCAATGGTTGGACTCATAGTTCAAGTTATGCAAGGACACGTTTCCACTTTGTAGCATTGTTTTAGTTGTTGAATTTGTTGAGAACTACTCACTACAACCATTGAACGAGGTGCAATCAGATTACTACAACTCCATGCAGGTTACTATATTTGTGCATATAACATCCATTCATGTAAATGATAGTACAAAGGAAAACAAGAAAATATTGAGGGAGTATTACTTTTACATCAGTAATGATCACATGCATTCTATAGAGTTTGTGCAAGGTTGCTTTCAAATGTTCTATGTTGATTTGGCTAGAAGGGGCATATCATTCAGTCAACCTATCATATGGTAAAATAATTGTATATTACAATTCAAGAACACCAGAATGTTTTACTGGTTGAGTAGGATGCATAGGATCAGTGGTGTTCAGCATATGTGGAACTTCTCAGAGGTCGGGCATGGAAAGGGGGAGCATGATGGATTAGGTGCATGTATCAAAAGATCCCTAGCATGAGAAGAGTTAAAGTACACAGACTGTCTAAAGTTTACATATGCAAGATCAATTTTCCAGTGGTGCAATCATGCAATGGGTCTAGGTAGTGAAGGTAATTCTTTAGTTCATATATTTTTTCATTTAGTAGATGATACTAATATTACAAAATATGAGGATTGTTATACACTAATAGGATTGAGCAAGCTACACTCTTTTAGAAGCTCCAATGTAGGTACATGGACTATCCATATGAAGAAGATGGAATGCTTTTTTTTTGTGTGTACACTTCAAGCATGGAATGATTGTGAGTCAACAAAGTGGGTTGACAAATGGTTTGTAAGAAGTCTAACCCCACTTGACACTTGTCAGCTCTCGGCGGCTCTACAAATCACAGAGATGTAATCATCCATTGAATTTGATCATGTATCGAGCCTACTAGAACCAGGTAATATATCTTACTTATAGGTTTTATTATGATCAGAGATAAAAAGTTTCCATCCTTGTGCTCTAATTTTCATCTTGATGATGGATCACGGAGTGTGATCCAAAACGTTGATGTAAAAAATTAACACAATATTTTTATTATGATGTTCAGTAAATACATCTAACAAGATGAACATATCAATTCAAGGCACGTTTATGTGGTGATTGCAAATGAAGACAATGAAGAGGGTATAGATTATTAACTGTGTCATTGTATCGAGGCCAAAAATAAATTGGAGTCCCCAATTATAGATGGAGAAAACATAGAATATGTTATAGGTTTGGTGGTTGTTACTGGAACATGGCTTAGAAGGTACCCAATTAAGAATGTTGTAGTTTGGTTGTTTGAGGACTTCAACACACATCGGAAGATTCTTCACTACTTGAACCTTGTCATCTCCACCAACGTTCATTTGATCAAATATAAGGGCAAACCTACGAACAAGAACTTGTGGAAAGTGTTTGAGTTTGGCCATGAGGAAATACTTGACACAATAAAGAGTAGAGCAGACCTAGATGGTTCCTTGGATTGATTTATATGTATGCACATTGAATTTGTAAAGTCATGTTATTAAGCATTGCTTTATTTCAAGCGTTTAAGTTTGACTGTATAAGGGTTTGCAAAATTGCATTAATGTAGATATGCAAAATGATGGTTATATGTTGCTCTGTATTGACCACCTTTAAGTTGGTATTTTGATGCAATGACAAGGAGGTTAACCAATTACAAACACAATTTTTTCCAACTCAAACCAATATTTTTCCCTTACAACTCTTTTTCATCAACTCTTCACTATTTCAACCTAGTTTCCTTGCAGGTCTCCAACTTGATGTCTTCACAAATATCTTTTAGAGAAGGTTGTCTCTTCACAAGACCTTCACCTTTTCAAACCCCCATTAGGCCCTCATAAAACATAACTCAAAACCTTAATAGGTCACTTTGGAATAAATCCACTTAAACTGAGTTCTAACGCTGCAAAGGGCTCCAATTAGCCCACTTTTACAAAGGGACACTCTTTCTAACTCACTGCCAATCCAAAATTCCATGAGAAAGACCTTAAACTGCCTCCAAAATCACAAATTCTTTGATGTTTGATCCAAAACTCACCTTCTACAGTCCCATTCCATGAAACCCTGATTTTTGACACAATAGATAACCATTTATTGAAAAACCCATCTCCAGGCCTCCTTTGACCTTATCATCCCTTCAAAAGCCATTTTTTAAGCCTTCACATGCTTAATAATCCTTAATATTATGCTGCCCCCAAACTTCACCCACTTTTACTCACTAAAACCTCAATTTTCCATTAAAAAATGTACTTCTCTCAACTGGGGCTTCATGCCCAGACATACACATGACCTCCCCAGTCCTTGAAAACCTTCAAACACATCAAACCCCACTAGATCTCACTAAAACCAACTAGTTCTAGCCTTCTTCAAAATAAATTCTTCAATTTTCTACTTCAACCCATGCCTTTTAGGCCTGAATTCATGCATTTCCATAGGGGTAGCATGGAAAACCTCCTCAAATGTCCTTGCCCATAACCAATTTCTTATTCCTACACCTAAACCTATTCTAATCAGGACCATTCCACTAAATTACAATATGTACAGTAGGTGGAATGGCCTTTTATTGCATCCTAGGCCTCAAAACCCTTAAACACACCCTTAAACAAGCACTCTTAGAAAATGAGTTCAGTCTCCCTTAAAATGCAATGTCAAACCCTCGAACCAATTACAATTTGAAGTTAGAACACGTACAAAATAATCCCAAAGCAAATCAAATAAAAAGAAACCTATACAGAGCCATACAGTCCCACTAAACAAAGATTTTTTAAATTAACCTCCTCAACTACCTTTCCAACAACTTGACCATCGGCCTTCCCTCTAATTTTCAAATTTTGCACTTTACACTATTTTGGAATGACAACATTTTCAATTTTAGAAAAATTTACAATATGACCCCACATTGGCTCTAAGACTAAAACACCATTATAAAATGGCCTAACAAGGCCTTATTTGACAACATCTTGACTCATTCATCCTAACTAGACTCAATTCACAAAATGGAGGACAATGTGCTCTGCACCATATTCCCTATTAGTGTTTGATGCTATCTGCATTTATGACTGTCATTGATCCTTTTGTGACTGTAGGTAATACTAAAGTTTGTCAAATTTTAAGAAAAGAAAAACATCGATTGTTGGTGCAAGTGTTCAGTGGTATGAGAAACATTGGTTGCTGGTGCATTTTCTAGTTCTCAATCTTCTCTTTCTTTTCCATCTCGTAGATTTCTCGGATTCTTATATGCTACATGTTTTATGTTAATTATGTTAGTGGTATATTTGAAATTTATACGTATGATCATCAAGAGATGAGAAAGTAGCGAAAGATGGGCCACATCACCATTGTAGGACCTTCAATTGACCTACTTATAACATGCATGAAGGTGATAGTAGGTCTCGTTAGGTGTATGACTGAAATTATTCAGTTATTTATTTTTTAATGATTTTTATGTGAGTCCATATCTAAGACTGATATGCTTTTGCAGGTTTTTTGTGGAGAAAATTCCTATGAGAGTACACAACCACAGAGAGGCTACTACCCATGTGTTTCCAAGGGAGCGGGAGATGTACATGTTTTGAAGCATTTTGGAATGCAAATAACTGGGCCACCTGAGGTGGATTGGAGAATTAACTGGGAACAGGTCCTTTTGTTTCTTCTTGTACAATATATTTCATGATCTAAGCTGCAAATGGGAGGATTATTTGTCTGCATGTATTACTACAAGTATTGACAAATGGGAAGATTTTCAAGATGTTCTTCTGTCACTATTGTAATATTTGTTATTGACTTGGTGTATTTTTTGATATACAAAAATTATGAGAAATTAATACATGCAAATGTGTATATTCCCTAATATATGCCTCAATTAAATGTGTATATTACATTTAAAATTAGTTGTAATGCTTCATGGTTTACATTTAAAGTTGACTTCAAGGAAAATCGTGTGGATTTATGACAAAGAATGAAATAATGTCTTATATAATTGTACAAAGGCATATTTTATTGCCCCCACCTTGTCAACCCTACCGAATTGGCAAGCTAGTGAGCTCACTGGCTTGCCAATTCCATAGGGTTGACAAGGTAGGGGCAGCGTATGCCTCATAGAAATGGGGTCTCATGGTGATGTACCGTGAGACCCCATTTCTATGAGGCATACGTTGCCCCTACCTTGTCAACCCTATAGAATTGGAAAGCCAGTGAGCTCACTAGCTTGCCAATTCAATAGGATTAACAAGCTAGGGTAGTGTATGCCTCATAGAAATGGGGTGTCACAGTGATTTTTTCATATGGATTTAATAGACAATTAGACAGATGTGTGATAGTTTCTTAATTCATTGCAATGTTTTGTGATGATCTTTTCATTTTTTTCATGTGGATGGTTGAAGTTCTATTAGTATTATTAAAGAATGTCATCATAGTCAAAGGACACTATGAGACAGTTGTCTCATAACTCCTATATTCCCTCCAACATCATAATAAGAAAATAATCCTTCTAAGACCTTTGTCCTTATGTTCTTTGTGAGCATTGTGAGAAGTGGCTTCTTCTCCCACCTTTCACTCCACCTTGTGAAAGAAATACCACTTAGGATACCTATTGTTTCTAATTTAGCTCAGTGGAATGAGTCCAAACATGTTAATATTAGATGTAGATATAGGAGTTTGAGCAGGGAATAAGTTTTGATGAGGTTTTGATTGTTGCCCCCACTAAATTTTATGAGTTTTTGCTATGAAAGTAATGGCTCCAAGTTCAAATTCATTTTAAATTCACTCAAGTAGGTTGGAGATCAATTCAAAACGTGTGTGTAAACCTTTTACAAGGTGTTTGAAGCTTTGGAAGAGTAGGGGAGGTGAAGTTGAGTGTTTGGGCATGATGCCCTAGTTGACAATATTATGCATTTGAGTGAAAATTGGTGGTTATGAGAAGGAAAGTGTAGAAAAAACTTGGGGCAATTTTTTTTTAAGATTGTTTAAGCTTTCGCAAGTCATTTGGAGCATGTTTGATGCTTTGGAAAGCTAAGATAGGTGTGGGAATAGGACTTTCAAAAAACCCTCCCTAAATTTGCTAAAAATGAAGGTTTTGTGAAAAGTGCACTCTATGAACAGTTCCTTGGCTAAAGGTTATAGATTTGGTGGTTTTAGAGGCTAGTTAATGACTGTCCATAGGAATTTTGGGTTGGTAAGTTTTTTAGAGAGGTGATGCTTTATTAAATTGGCTTGTTTGGCCTAGTTGGGATAGCGTAGAAGCATGAGTTTGAGGATTTATTCCAAAAAAGTTATATGAAATGTTGAGATATGTTTGTCTATGCCTTAAAAGATATCTTAAAATCTATTTGGTTAGTGGGTTCAATGAGTATTTGGGTAGATTTGATCAAGAAACTAGGTCAACAGACCTACAAGTAAAATTGGGTGAATTTGTGAAGAATTGTTGAGATAAGTTTTAAAAGGTTGCAAGTTGTCTCTAAAGACTTAAATTATGATTGATTGAATTTTTTGGACCTTTCTTTGCATCAAAGACCTTGGATAGATCACATGGGGTCTAAAACAATAGATTTTCTCACTTGAAACACCCACCAACTCATCTAACAACAAAACCATACCTCTACCTATCAAAACTAGCCTAATACATTGAAATATTAGGGTAGGGCTTGCAAAAACAAGGCCCTAACTCCATCCCCTTCATCAATCTTTCTGCCCTCAAAACCCCAACTCAACAACTTTTCACAATTCCTTCACAAACTCCTTGTAGCATTGCAAACAAAGGTCTTTGTCCATATCTTTCAAAATAAAATCAAGACCCACAAACCAAACATCATTCTAGATACCCATTATGGAATTCTTCAACATAACTCAATTGTGCATATTCTTGTTTCATACCATCACCTCTTAAAATTGATTGGTACACTGCCCCTTGAGCCAATTATGCCACTTTCCCAAAGCAACTTCAACATGCTCGTATTCAGACACTGTGATGCTTATAAAATTATCATTTAAGCTTATGGGATTGAGTTGGCCCCTCTACAATAACCTCTCTTGGTTTTTTCTATTTCGGAGGCCTTTTCCCGTGGTGGTGAATTCTCATTCGAGGAAAAGTTGTCAAATGGAAGTAGTTGAAAGTTGCAAAGTGGTGCAACTTTCATTCTGCAACTCCTATGACCAAACAAACTATTTTTATGCATTTGGGTGGGTATTTTTACACTAAGCATGGTACTCTTTCACACTAAAACACGCAGAATCACTTTGAGCTACATTTAACCGACAAAATACCTCAAGATTCCAAAGTGCAAAATGGTTGCAAACTTTAGCATGCTTGTATTTAGATACCATGATGCTTAGAAACTTCTCCTTTGATCCTATGGGATCAGGTTGGGCCCCTCTAGAATAACCTCTCTTGGTTTTCGCTATCTTGGAGGCCTTTTTTGTGGTGGCAAATTCTCCCTTGGGGAAAAAGTTGTCAAATGCAAGTAGTTGAAAGTTGCAAAGTGGTGCAACTTTCATTCTGCAACTCGTGTGAAGGAACGGACTATTCTGACACATCCAGGTGGGTACGTTTATGCTAGACATGGTACTCTTTCACACCGAAACATGTGGAATCGCTCCGAGCTACATTCAAGCAACAGAATCCCTTAAGAGTCCAAAGTGCAAAATGGCTGCAAACTTCAACATGATCATATTCGAACATCGTGATGCTTAGAAACTTCTCCTCTGACCCTATGGGATCGCATTGGGCCCCTATACAATAACATCTCTCATTTTCTTCTATCTTAGAGGCCTTTTCCCATGGTGGCAAATTCTCACTTGGGAAAAAAGTTGTCAAATACAAATAGTTGAAAGTTGTAAAGTGGTGCAACTTTCATTCTGCAACTCATGTAACCAAATAGACAATTATGATGCATCTGAGTGGGTACATTTACATTATGCATGGTCCTATTTCATATCAAAACACGCGGAATCGCTTTGAGCTACATTCAACCGACAAAATCCCTTAAGAGTCCAAAGTGCAAAATGGCTGCAAACTTTAGCATGCTCGTATTCAGACACCGTGATGCTTAGAAACTTCTTTTTTGAGCCTATGAGATTGTGTTGGGCCCCTCTACAATAACCTCTCTCAGTTTTTTATACCTCAGAGGCCTTTGTCCGTGGTGGAAAATTCTCACTTGGGGAAAAAGTTGTCAAATGCAAGTAGTTGAAAGTTGAAAAGTGGTGCAACTTTTGTATTGCAACTCGTGTGACCAAACGGACTGTTCCAATGCATCTGGGTGCGTATTTTTACACTAGGCATCGTCCTCTTTTGTACTGAAAAACACATAATCGCTCCAAGCTACATTCAACTTGCAAAATCCCTTAGGAGTCCAAAGTGCAAAATGGCTGCAAACTTCAGCATGCTCGTATTCAGACACCGTGATTCTTAAAAACTTCTCCTTTGAGCCTATACGATTTCATTGGGAACCTCTACAATAAACTCTCATTTTTTTCTATCTCGGAGGCCTTTTCCCGTGGTGGTGAATTCTCACTTGGGGAAAAAGTTGTCAAATGCAAGTAGTTGAAAGTTGCAAAGTGGTGCAACTTTCGTTTTGCAACTCATGTGACCAAACAGATTGTTTTGATGTGTTTGGATGGGTATGTTTATGCTATGAATGGCCCTCTTTCACACTAAAATGCATGGAATCACTTTGAGATACATTCAATCGACAAAATCCCCTAAGAGTCCAAAGTGCAAAATGGTTGTAAACTTCAACATCAAACACCGTGATAGTTATAAAATTCTCATCTAATCCTATGGGATCATATTGGGCCCCTCTACAATATCCTCTCTCAATTTTTTCTATCTCAGAGGCCTTTTCTCATGGTGGTGAATTCTCGCTTGAGGAAAAATTGTCAAATTCAAGTAGTTGAGTGTGTAAAAATGACTTTTTAGCCATTCCACCCATTGTATCATACTATAACTTAGTGGAATTGCATAATTAGGGGTAGGGAACATATTTCCATGGTTTCTGGAGTAGGGGAGGTGAGTTGAGTGGTTTGGTGTGATGCCCTAGTTGGCAATTTGATGAGTTTTGGTGAAATTGAGTGCTTTAAAAGTGGAAATGGTTGAAATCCCTTGGGTCATAAATTTGTGATGGAATTTTAAGAATTTTTAGGTTATTGTAATCATGTTTCATTCTTTTTCAAGGTGTTATGGGTTGTGGGAATAGGATTTTCAATAAACCCACCCTAAACTTGCTAAAAATGAGGGTTTTGTAAAAGTGGGCTTAAAGGAGCGGTTCTCAAGTTAAAGATTGTGGATTTGGAGGTTTTGTGGTATGGTAAATGACTGTCTATATTTATTTTGGATGGGAAGATATTTTTGAGTATAGTTGCTTTGATAATTTGGCCTAATTGGGCAATTAGGACAACATAGTAGCCCTGTTTTGTTGGTGTTGGTCCAAAGTGACCTGGTTTTTTTTTTGTGATATGTTTTTGAAGGCTTAAAAGGGTGTCTGAAAAGGTGTGTGGATTGATATTTGGTAGTAATCTTTGCAAGAAAAGGTGAAGAAGTTGGGTTTGTACACCTACAAGACAAATAGTGAAGTTTGAGAAGAATCACCCTTGACAGGGTTTGGAGGAACAAAGGCTTGGTTTATCAATTAGATTTGTGTTTAGTTGATTGAATTCCTCCCTACTCTACATCATACTATGCCTTACTATTACGCTTTGATAGATATTTTCCAAGCATCCATAGCTTGTTTGAAAGCACCTGTTTTAGAATTTTAGCCATAGCAGCAAGGCAGTGAATTGATTGATAAAATGCTTTGGTAGACAAGTATGGAAAATGTTGTAGCATAGAGAAGGAAATGAATTGTTTGAAATAAATGCCTCAAATAAATGTTGTCCCATGGTGATGGAATGCCATGACAAGCACATTGAGACCACATTTCTTTGAGGCATTTTTTTGAGCAATTCATTGCCTTGTCTATGCTATTGATTATTATTATGCTTTGATATATTTTTTACAAGAATCCATAGCTTGTTTGGAAGCACCCATTTTAGGATTTTAGCCATAGCAGCAAGGCAATGAACTTTTTGATAAAATGCTTTGGTAAACATGTACAAAAAATGTGGTAGCACAGACATGTTGGAATCAAGGGAACACTCAGAGGGGGGGGTGAATCAATGTTCTAAAATTATGATCTTTATTAATTTGATATTTAAACCATTTCAACATTAGACCAAAGGAAAGATGAAAACACACAAAGTAATCATCCACAACACAAGGATTTACGTGGAAACCCTATTAGGGGAAAACCACGGTGGAGGTCAATCCATAATTTGAGTACTCAAATATAAGTTTTACAAAATGGGAATGCACTTGCATTCAAGCTCACTGCTCAAGATAGGAAGGCTCACTGCCTTACAAAATATTTAGATTAAGACCATCTAAAGGATTGAACTGAAGTAATAGCATCTACTCATGCCTAGTTACAGTTTCGATTTAGCTCATAGATCAGATTCTGGACCTTCTATTTGATTCTGCACTTCGCACTGCTTTGCAATTCGCATCACAAATCCATACATAAGTAAATTTGCACCACTATCCTTCTAAATTTCACACCACACACTAATATACTTTGTATACCATACACTATCTCTATCCAAATGATACAACCGATCTCTTATATATATCTGCAACCAAAGATTTGATCATCCATAAGTCGGCTTTAACAAAACATATAATACTTTTCAACGGTTGGCTAAATCCACAACTAATTCTTAATTCACACCACCCATAGTCAGCCATAGCATAATAAAGACCTAGGTAAACATTTTTGAGCATAAAAACATTTAACCAATTACTCCTTTAACATCTGCAATGACTATATTCACCAAGTCAGCCTTCTAGCACTGATAACCAAAAAATCAATACACTAGATCTCCTAGATCGTACACCAATGAATGTGCACCTAGATAATTCTTGGATAAGGTAGTACGAACAAAAAAATACCTTTCTCTGAGATCCACAACCAAAAATGATAATTCGGTGAAGTATACAACTCGATAGATTTAACTTTAACTAGATACCTTGTTCTTCACTCTTACTTCTGGTAATAGCTAGTTCTTTACTTTGTCTATCGATATGGACCAATACTGAACTATGGACTAGATTAATGACTTAGGTTTCCATCAATGACAACACTAAAATCCATATGCCAACAATTTCCCCTTTTGGCATTGATGGCAACACTTAGTGAAAAATGACTAAGTGTCAAAACCAATATGAGTATGCTGCCAAACTTCAAAACTCCAAACCATAGCTCCCCCTAAAATTGATAAGGCATTTTTGACTTCTCTCTCTCCCCCATTGACATCAATGAAAAATACATATTGAATCCCCCCCTTTGAAATATAAACAAAACTTCAAAACTAATTCAAAATTTTGAAAAAGAACAATCTGTTGCTTGAGTCAGAAGATTATCTTATGATTTTCTTTCATCTTCTGGAGGAATATCTTCCAAGATTCTATTGCAATCCCAATGATTATGACCATATTTTTATTCTTATATTTCTTGTTGAAAATCTCGATGAGGGATTCTGGAATTGAGATCACATTCTCTATTTTTTCTCATTTCCTCAGTACCTCAATCATCTATTCCAATTTGCATTTAGTTAAGTCCTTTACTTTCCAAAAAATGTCTCCAAGCTTGTTTCTAGTAAATTGAACTTTGCATGCTCAGACTATAACTCTTGAATCCTTTTCTTGATTGTACCATCCTGATCCTAAAACATATCAAAAAAATTTCCAAACCCATTTAACTCTATTTCAATTTGTTCCAATTTTTCTTTTTATTTTCCAACTGCATGAGGCCAATGGATGCAGTAGTTATAGATTTTATTCATTGCACTTATGCATTGCCTTAGTTCATTCATTTTCATATTTAAATTGGTAAGAGATATTTTGTACTGCTTCTTCAGATGTAAGATTACTTCTTCTTCTTCTTTGTTTTGAGACTCAGAGTCCATGGTTTCCTTGATGAATTCAATCATTTCTTCTGGAAAAATATTTTGTAAACTCTCCAACTTGATCTGGTTGTGCACAACATGAGGACTCAGTACACTCAAATTCATATCCTGATCATATGAGGGTCTGATAGACCATAACTTAGCAATTTTCTGCATTCCACTTTCCTCATGAACAAGCTGCAGTAGTTTTTCTTTTGTTAAGTCATCTTCTTCTTCACTTGCTTTTGTCATTTCCTTTTCTTGTTCTAGTTCAGTTGATTTCAGTTCTTTTCCCTGGGTGTCCTTAGTTTCCTTATCGGATTCCTCATCTAGTATATCCACAGTCTCCTATTCTTTTCCTTTTCCTTAAAATTTTGAAATCTTACATGTTGGAGGAGTATAGGCAACAGTTTCTTTTTCTCTTTTCTTCTTTCTCTCCATCTCACTAGAAGAGGAACCAACTTCAAGTGCCCTTACCAGAAGAGAAATACCTATTGAGCCAAAATTTCCTAGCAAACTCGTAAAGAAATTTCTGAATTCTTGATCACAGTTTGCAAAAATCTTAGAGTGTGTGTAGATTTTTTTGCACACTGGTTCATTTTCTTTCCACATCATATTGTTGTTCATCATAAGCTATTCAAAAAATACATTACTAGACATACAACCAGAGTACCAAACCTGAAAGGGTAACTTGTCATCTTTGACAATTGCACATTCTCCATCAGTTGATCCTTTAGTAGTCCACACAAGTCAAAGTCCTAACCTTCCATTATCATTTTGCGAGAGATGTAAACAACACCTGCTGAAGTTGCACCTTCTTTGTTTCTGAAAAATATTTTATAGGATACTTTGTGCATAATGTACCTTGTTACTGAATCTCTGATTGTCGAAATTATCAATGCCCTTTGATCTCCAATAACTCCAATTAGGGTTTCGACTTCTTTATTTCAGATAGACTTTTTTCTCATCTTATCCCCAATTTTGCATAATCTAGTTAAATTTTCAATTACTTCTTTTGAAATGAGGTATGGTTTGTCTAGAATTAAAGTATCGTTCTTCTCACTGCTAAAATCATCCAATTTCACAATTCCTTTGATTTTTTCCATTTTGCATACCAAACAAGTTCTTCTATCGAGCACCAAATTAAATGAAAATCCCACAAACGACTGAGATACCTGATGGATTTAGAGATTCACCGCCAAATTATCTTAACTCCTTCAAAATTTTGTTGCAGAGTGCTCTCCTTCTTTTTTTTTTTGATGCAAAGTGACAAATGAGGGTTTCAACATGTCATTTATCTAAATTTTGGTTGTAATAAATGATTTTTCCCTAGGTGTTTCAAAATACCCTATTTTCTCAAACAGCGTGAGAAAAATTCTTCTACGCATCTTCAATTTCTTGAATTTCCTTGTGAGTCTTTTCCCAAGCCTTTGTAGATTATTGATACAGCTTTTAACAATCTTCTGTGTCCAGTACCAGCTTATGGATAGGGGAAAAAGTATTTTCTTGAAAAAATCCCCCTAGGCCAATGGCCTAGAATCAATTTCCAGAGGAATTACCGAAAGCAGGTTCTGGCGCAGAACCATTTCCAGTATCAGATTAGTTCTTCCTTACCAATGTCTTCTTCATCTAATCTCTTATTTCATTCGCGGTCACTTTCCCTTTTCCTTTATCATCTTTCTTTGAGTTTCTTCCTTTGTATACCAGACCTCTTCTACCCACATTTTTGTTTCTTCAGAATCTTGCAATGTGACTATATCTGTTGCAATTGTAGCACAAAATATTTCCTTGTCCAAACCAATAATTCCATTGATTTCTTCTTGATCTGCATTGGTTAGCAATATGCCCAAATCTTATGCGGGTGTAACATTCAACATTCCTTCTACTGACAGAGTTGTTTGACATAGTTCTACATTCGATTGATTTATGACCAAACTTATTGCAATTGAAACACTGACTAGAGAATTATGAATCACTTGATTTCCTTTTATTTCTACATTGAGTAACCATATGACCAAATTTATTGCATGAAAAATAATATCCATTAAATTTTTGAGCATTAGGTTGTCTTACCAGATACCTTCCACCTTTGTTCATCCGATTTCCTTCCCTAAAATTTCTTTGTCCAAATCTAGAACTCTCTCCTTTCTCATATCCAAGACCTCTCTTGTCTTTAGCATTCTTTTTTCCTTGAGTCAGCTCATCAAGCTTAACTAAGCTAACTTTAAACTTCTCCTTGTATTCATTTGCAGTAGCAAGTTCATCCCTAAGAATAATAATCTATTTTTCAAGTTCTTCTTCATTGTTTATGGATTGTTGCAATTCATTTTCTAACTAAATGAATTCTCCATTTATTCTTTTGCATTCATCAAATATTTCTTTTAAGGACTGAGCAAGATTCTCCTCATTCTTCTTCCTTTCTTCAATTTCCTTAGTCAACTTCATCACCATAGATTCCATGTCATGCTTTAGGGTAGTATTGTCTTTGGCAAGCTTTTCACATTCTTGAGTTATTTCCTTCGAGGTTTGATTCAGGTGAGCATCATCCATTTTTTTGCTCTCTTTTTGCTTAATCTGATCACAAATATTCTTCCTCTTTTCCCTAGATTTTATAATCTGATCCTTTAATTACTGAATGAATTTCTCAGCATCCTTAAGATTTTCTTTCAATTCTTGGACTTATGCTTTAGACTGATCAAGATCATCAAGTGCCACCACAAGCTGCTGCTGAAGACTACTAGAGTCCATTAAATTCTAAGATCCACCTCAAGTTGTCAAACTCCTTTAGAGGAACTAGGCTCTGATACCAATTGTTGGACTCAAGGGAGCATTGAGAGGGGGGTGAATCAGTGTTCTGCAATTCTGATCTTTATCAATCTGATATTTAAACCATTTCAACATTAGACCAAAGGAAAGATGTAAACACACAAAGTAATCATCCACAACACAAGGATTTACGTGGATACCCTATTAGTGGAAAACCAACGGTGGAGGTCAATCCACAATTTGAGTGCTCAAATATAAGTTTTAGAAAATGGGAATGCACTTGCATTTAGGCTCACTACCTAGAGCTCACTGCTCAAAATAGGAAGGCTCACTGCCTTACACAATACTCAAATTAATACCATTTGAAGGATTGAACTGAATTAATATCATCTACTCATGCCTGGTTACAGTTTCGGTTCAGCTCATAGATCAGATTATGGACCTTCTATCTAATTCTACACTTCACTCTACTCTACTCTACTTTGCAATTTGCATCACAAATCCATACATAAGTAAATTTGCACCACTATCCTTTTGAATTTCACACCACACACTAACATACTTCCCATAACATACACAATCTCTATCCAAATGATACAACCAATCTCTTATATATATCTACAACCAAAGATTTGATCATCCATAAGTCAGCTTTAACAAAACATAGAGTACTTTTCAACGGTTGGCTAAATCCAAAACTAATTCTTAATGCACACCACCCATAGTTGGCCATAGCATAATAAGGACCTAGGTAAACATGTTTGAGCACAAAAAAAATAAGCAATTACTCCTTAAACATCCGCAATGGCTATATCTACCAAGTCGGCCTTCTAGCACTGATAACCAAAAAATTAATACACTGGATCTCCTAGATCATACACCAATGAATGTGCATCTAGATAATTCTTGATAAGGTAGTACGAACATCAAAATACCTTTCTTTGATATCAACAACCAAAAATGATAATCCGGTGAAGTATATAGATCAACAGATTTAACTTTAATTGGATACCTTGTTCTTCACTCTTACTTTTGGTAATAGCTATTTCTTTACTTTGTCTGTCGGTATGGACCAATACTAAACTAT
>CM021103.1:422153974-422251033 GCA_007115665.2 Sequoiadendron giganteum | reverse complement strand
ATGTATGAAAAATGTGGTAACATAGACAAGGAAGTGAACTATTTGAAAAAATATCTCAAAGAAATCTGGTCTCATAGAATACCATGATAAGAAAATGAAATTGGTAGCTACTCCTAGTTATTAGTTATATAATGTGAATTAATTGCATAATTGCTTAGGTTGACTTTGTATAAACTATATTGTAATTGAATTTTTGTCATCTATCAGCTTCTAGTTATTAGTTATGCAATGTGAAGTAATGCTTTGCTTTGAAAGATGTGCAATGCAATGTAATCAACAATATGAATATAAACTACACAAATCTATTTTTTACAATTCATTAGTTAAAATATTTATTTTATTTGCTCTCTATATCTCTATATGCTATGGAAATACCTTTCAATTTCAAAAAAATAGTTTTTATCTCTTGTTCTATAATTTACGTTTTTTTAAATATGGTTTTTTCTCAATTTTTTCAAAAACTCTTATACTTTTGGTTTGTCGACTTTTTCCCCAAAATATTTTTGCTTCTATGCATTGGAAGGATGAAGCATACATGCAATATATGTGAATTATACATGTGAATAAGTGAATCATACATGTGAATAAGTGAGGCACAAGTAATTGAAGCATTCCAAAGGATACAAACCACCAGGAATGGAGATTATTTACACAATAAGCTTTATATGGGGCTTATTGAGTAATCGACAGTAATTAATTAAGCATTATATGTAAACAAAATCCATGCCTAAAAAATTCAAGCATACATTTTACATGATACACATGATAACATCATTCAAGAATGGCAGTAGAAAAATAAGATTTTCTTTAATAAAAAAGTCGTAAGGCTACACAATGATATATATTGATAAAAGTATATACAATATATCCAAAAAATTCATATAGGCTTAGTACAAAGGAGCCATATGGACATAAAATGTTAGGTATATATCAATATTAAATGTTAGGTATATATCAATAGTACAAAACATATGTTCCAAAATGCCACATAGGAATACAATAAACAACCCTAATTTACATAGTCATTTCCCTCTAGGGGAAGGAAATAGATCATGTGTTGCCTTCAAAATTCGGTTGGATGGAGTGACTATTGGTTCTCTTGTGTTTCGAACATGCTCACTAGTCCTCCTCTCTTCACTCTAGACCTTCAACTAATAAAATAAAAAGTAAAGATGTTAATACATAGAAATTGAATTGTGGAATGACATATAACAAAATATAATCACTTATCGTGTACATATAGTCATCATGCACATTTACAACATTACCACATCCATTATCTAGAGTGAGAACTACCTATAGCAACCATCAAGATATAAATTAAACTACATAAAAGTACCATGGAAATTTTCTATAATAGACCATAAAAGAGTAAATATAATGTCAAATTGACTAATCTGTTGCATACCTCTCTCAATGGATCAGAACTAACTATTGCTACAGCAACTCCATGGTCCATCATGCCACCAACATCACCAGGGTTGTCTGATGTCAACAACTGCAAATGAAACAATATCTCAGGTATCAATATAAAGAAGTTCAGGTAGTCCTTTTATAACTATCATAAATGAAAGAGTAAATGGTTGGCCTTAGTTGAGATTACAATATAGTGCTTATAAATCATAGAATGGTGAAAGTACTAAGTCCACTGGGATAGTCCAAACTCTTGCAAATGCCAAAGTTCAGTGCTCATTGAGATTCGTATTGCATATGTTGATGAACTAATGTTAATGAGGGCATGTTGTCAACATAGTGATAATGCCACAATGAAGTTCTCATGAATGAATTGAGGATTACTATGTTACTATCAAATTTCAAAGGGATAATGGAACATACGATGAATTACAACATGTCTAGGGTTTTATATAGCACATGAAGTTGGTTGTTGAGGTATGCAGTAGTAATGGAGAAGACAACTTTGGTCAATACTGAGTGGAAGAAAATTTATTTCTTCTAATGGTGTATAGGACAAAATTTGGATGGAGATGCTATAGCATAGACGAGATAAAGAGACAAGACCAACAAGGGATAATGGAACATATGGTGAAATAATAGAGGGTACAATGGGATGGGAGTCGAATGAGATAATGGAATATGGGATGGACTAGAATAGATTAATGGGATGGGCTAGGATGAGATAACAAAATATAGTGTGAACTATTGGAGGTTAATGGGATGGGATTAGGAGTGAATAAAGGAACATACAGTGAATTAGGGGAAGATAGTGGGACAAGACCAAGAGGGGATAAGGGAACATAAGGTGAAATAAGAGAGGGTAATGGGATGGGAATAAAAGGGATTAATGGAACATAGGATGGACTAGTATAGATTGATGGGATGGGCTAGGATGGGATAGCAAAATATAGGGTGGACAATTAGAGGTTAATGGGATGCGATTAGTAGGGAATAATGCAACACAGGGTGAATTAGGAGGTGTCTAGGGTTTGACTATAGTACACGAAGTGAAAACTTGACCTATGTGTAGCAATAATAGAGAAGAGTTATCTAGGATGAAACGTGGATAAAGATGATATAACATAGAATGGATAAAGGAAAATAGGGTGGAACATAAGGGATCATGGAACATCTAGGGTGAAATAATAATGGGTACAATAAGATGGGAGTAGAAGGGTTTAATGACGCATAGCATGGACTATAAGATATTAGTGGGATGGGCTAGGAGGGGATCATGAAAAATAGGGTGAACTATTAAATGTTAATGGGATGGAATTAGGAAGGAATAAAGGAACAAAGAGTGAATTAGCAGAAGATAATGTGACATGATCAAGGAATACAAATGTAATGTTTGTGCTTCTCATCAATTTTTTAGATTTGTATACGCAAAATTATGAAAACTAGCTAACATTTTTTACAACACCATTAATGAATAAAGGCTACCTGAGTGTAAGTTGTTTGAGGAAATGAATTGTGAGGTGTGGAGGCCGAAGGTCCACTAAGAAATTGTTTGAAATCCAAAGCATGTTATGAGACAAACATTCAAATATAATATTCAACTATTCAAATTCAATAGTAATATCTTTAATACTAGTTGCATACCTATGGACTCATCGTCGAGAATGAATAAGGGTCTGTAGGAATGGAGCACGTCTCATGAAAAATCTGGCCCTAAAATTTCATCATATTAAAATTCTACTAATTTAGTTATTCTTAAATTTCAAAATATAATTTAACAAACAACATTAAATGAACTTGCCGAATTTTACCTGAGTGTTAATGTTGAATGTATCATTCAGAAAATCATCTATGAAATCCATCACCTCTACAACTGATGTAGGTTGTGTAGCTTCATCACGAGCACTCTAATAATCGTATGTGCAAACAACACCACAAGCGCCACAATGGTGGGGTGGAGCTCAGGGCCTACACGTCTCCTCCACATTAGGCTCTACTAGAGGCCTTGCACATTGTAAGATGGTCTGGGTGAGTGATCCAATTGACTCCAGTGTGTCCACCTCTACAATATCCTTAACAATGGAAGGAACAAAGAAATGCTCCACATAGGTTTGGCCAAGGGTCTCGGTGCAGCTATGGATTACATCGTACAATATGTCTATCACGTGTGGAGCCCCCACCTCTACCTTAAAACTCTAAGATGTCAAAATAGTTTGGTATTTTATTGATGAAAAACTCACAATAAAGTTTCCTCAAAAATTATTGTGGTACCTCATCGTTATTGCATGGAGGTTGGTCAAATACCATCCACCACCACTCCCAAAATTTATTTTTAATTAACTCATGGTGGCACCAATGGATGGGGAACCTCCTGCATGCATGAGACAAAGGTGCATTGGTTTTGGGGTCTGTAAATAGGGCACAGAAGTCAGCTTTGCAAATTTTTTGTTTTCTGACATCTACATATGACAAACCACTAGCATAAAAATTTCTCATCTCATGCTTCTTATTTGACCAAAAAAATATTTTCTCTCGCTCATTTCTCCTACATGAGTTACAATTGACTTCAATGATTCAACAATCCCTCTCCTATAAGGGCGGGTTTTGGCATGCTCGGTTAATCTTCAAATTAATTGTTCAATGTTTGTTTTATTGTTTTCAATTTGATTTAAAATATTTTCTTGTGTTCCTTGAGGATGCCTATGAATTGATGGAGGGGTTTCAGGTTTTTCTTGTATAGGAGGCTCTTTGTGAGGGGATGATTGTGAATTCTCAATGTTTCGAGGTGGAGATTCATTCCCTGAGAATTAGAACAAAGTTTTATTATAAAAACCTATTTCAATATGCATTCTAAATCAAATTCGAAATAAATAGAATAAAAATGCATACCTCTTCGCAATCTTCGACCTCTCTGACGTGTTGGTGGCATCCTCATGAAAAATCACAAGCTAAGGATGCAAATAATGGATGAGATTTCACGAGCGCGAGTTGCAAAGCTCAAATCCTCCAAGCCAAGCCACGGGTTGAAGTGAAATGAGGGTTTGAAAGGAATTTTTTGGTTTTATTTGACTTTTACATTTGGTGCATGCCAAATTTGGCATGCACTAAATTAGTGTGTGTCAAATGATTAATTTCGGCCTTTTTTACGAATTTTCCAATTTGGCATCAAAATTGTGTCACGGATTGGTGCACTTACCCACCAATCGATGTAGCAACTCTAATTCAAGGTATGAACTTGGTCAAATTAAACATTACATTCCATCAAAATGAGTTACCTCCATTAGAAGTGCAAAAACAAAATGAAGCTTTCATGATAATGGCTATCATTAATAAGTATGGGATAAAACGAACACTCATTGACAATGGTTCGACTCTTAATATGTGTAGTATAAACCTTTTGTATGAGATTGGATTAGACAAGGCTATGATTGAACTTGATGCTTTATCTATTCGTGGATTTGATAATGTGGGAAAACATCCTCTAGGTTTGATGAAATTACCTGTGAAAGTTGAAAAAGTTACTTTACAAACTCCTATCCATATCATGCCTCGAATCTTTCATATAATCTCCTCTTAGGTAGACCTTGGATTCATGCAATGAATGTGGTGCCTTCAACATTACATCATATGGTGAAATACATTTACAACAACAAGTTTTACACTATCAAGGCTGACCTTGAACTAGAAATTTGTTTGCACACTGAGAAAGACAAGGAAAGTCCTTTGAAAACACTAATACCAACTTCAAAATTAGAACCCATGCGAGAGGAAGAAAAAGAGAAAAATATTGAAAAAGTCATAAAGTTATTGGATGATGATTGGGGTTCATTAGATTTCATATCCACATTCATGGGAGAATACAAGATTACACACAAACCAAAAATAGAGAATTAAACAGACATAATATCAACACATGTTGTGTCATCAAAAGCACGTGAGTTCACAACTTTTAGCAAAGAAGAGGAAAACACAAATTATACATCCACATATGAAGAGTGTGATCATGAGTAACCACAAAATCCAAAAGCGATGGAAAATATTTATGGATGAGGTTAAAAACTTTTGAAACAACTCGGTTATAATGGAAAAGGATGTGGTGCAAGAGAACAAGGTATTTGTGTCCCTATAGAGCCTAGCACACAAGAAACAACTAGTGGTCTTGGTTATTGTCCCTCGAAAGAAATGAAAGAATCAAAGAAAACTTCGCTTAATATCAATGTCATCACGCAAAACACTCTTAGGACATATTCAAACACATTTCTTAGTAGCAATTGAGGTTCATTAGATTTTACACCATCCTTTAAGGGAGAGCAATGATTTTTTAGTAGCTAATATTCATTAGGGGAAATTTACATAAAAGATGGGCCTCCTAAGGAACTCTAAAAAAACAAAAATGATCTCATATAATACAAATTATTTAAATATAAAAAATATAAATTACTTAACTACATGAGTTAAGTGGGGACACAAGTTTCTATTATAATTCCTTAAAAAGTTGAAGTCAATGATTTTTTTAAAGTGGTAACATATATTTCTATTATAATTTATTAAAAAACTCAAGTTCACTTTCTTCATTATTTATTTTTTATTCAAAAAGTTTGGTAACTTATATTTTTATTATAATTTATTAAAAAAGTCAAGTTCACTTTCTTTCTTGATTATTTGTTTTTTTTAATTATTTGTTTTTGTTTAAAAAGTGGCAAAGTAAAAGTAACTTTAGATATTTTATTTTTTACTTAGTATTTTATTTTATATATATATGATTTTATAGATTTAGATTTATTAAAGAATAATTTTTTTTTTTCAAAATACAAAAATTTCTATAATAGAACTTAATAGAACTTAAGAATACAAATCTAAAAAACAAAAAGAATATTCAAAATTTAATAAAATGAATGAGATAGAATAAAAATAGTTTTTTTAAAATATATTTTTAAGAATATCATTAGCTTTTTTCTTAAAGAATAATTTTTTTTTTTTGAAAATATAAAAATTTCTATAATAGAACTTAATAGAACTTAAGAATAAAAATCTAAAAAACAAAAAGAATATTTTATATTTAGAAAGATGAATGAGATAGAATAAGATATGTAGAGTTAAATTAACCATCATTAGTTAAATCATAAGATTTTAGAAAGTTTTATTTTATAAAATAAATAATTTTATTTTTATTTTGGATGATGTCACCGTACTTGATGTCATCTTTTAGTTGATTTTTGATAACTTAAAAAGCTAATGATGTCATCCTTAGGAGGCCCATTTTTTATGCAAATTTCCCCTAATGCACCAATTGGCTAATACTTAAAATTTGGGAATCCAAAATTTGCTAATAGTTTGAGCTACAACGCGACTTGAATCACCACTTTTTTACAAAATTTTATTATAGTCTTATTTAAATTTCCAAATAATTTATTTTATTAAAAAATTAAACTCAAAAATTCACCACAATATTCAATACATGATTAGATCATATTTTCCTAAATTTAAAAATTATAGTAGAAATCTATATTAATTCGCCAATAGTATATCATAATTATTAGTTTTTTTAGGACCATATTTCTATTCTTTAGTTTCCACCATTGATTTAAAATATAATCTAATGGACCTTGTTGTATTCCATGAGGTAAAATTTACCCATGATCTGTAATCCTCATGGGGCCCATAATTTTGGGTCTCATGAGCATTATAGATTGTGGGTAAATTTTACCTTACATAGTACAATGAGGGTCGTTAGATCAATGATCTAAAAGAAATTTTGAGCCCCATGAGAATTACATATCATGGGTACATTTTATCTTGCAAAATACAATGATGACCATTATATTATATTTTATAATTGTTATCATAGGGATTCACATCCGCATGCAAAGTTGTAAAGTTGTGCAATCCCATGCAACATTGGACTAATTTCAGGTTGTGGGTACCCTATATGAAACTAGACCTCTGAATTCTAGGCTAGGTTCCTATTGAATTTTCTGATTATGGACTTAAACTTGATTGGAAAAGGGAAAAGGATTTAATCTAATGCAAAAATGGAAAAAAAACTAAATTATGGTGATGCATCGAAAGAAACTAATGTGCAAAATTAACTCACAAATGATTATCCAGTACTTCTATTTGCACAACCTGATCTAGTAGCTTAATCACCTGAATTTTTTAAACAAAGGCCCTGATTAAATATAATTTTTGAGGGAAAACATGGTTTTCATGACTAAAACTGTTTAATCAATTACATGCACAATGTATAACCAGTGAACTTAAACTAAAGTGCATACAGATATCTATGAAGGAGACAAAAATATTAAAGGTCTCAAAATTGAAAACACAATAATCCTTCGATTGAATCCCACACAATAATGACACCTGAAATCTTGAAGGAAAAAACTTGAAAATACTGGAAATTAAAGGAATCTTTTGCAAATCACAAACTAATTAACCTATTAAAAACTACTGCATAATCTATTAAATTTTGAAAGTTGAGTTACATGAAGTCTCTTTGTTGAAGGCAAAGGCATAAAACAAGAACTAGAGGAAAAAGACTAAATTTTTCCAATATATACAAAAGGCATGCACAAAGAAGCCAAAAATGGAACTGAAAGCTAACTCCAAGTGAAAAAACTGCATCTCCAATGTGAAATCCAAGCAGAAGAGAAAATCTTGATAAAAATAGCCCAAAACTCATGCAAAAATGAGTGTATTCAGGTTCAAACCCATAGTCAACTCGTAACTGACCCATGGAGCACTCAAACTGAACTGAAAAATCCTCAAAAAGTGGGTCCAAGCATGCAAAAATCATCTTTTTTCTGCCAATCTACCCATGATAATTGGAACTCCATCCCTGATTGTGCATGATGATCTTTAGTTAATAACCCTTGATTCTTCTAGTTACATTTACATAATTTGCATGATTTTACTTAAGAAGGATTAATCATGCAAAAAATGCATGAGCCAAAGTGTGTCTAACACTTGTGTAAAGGAATAATGACTTAGTTATTTTGCTCCTCCATACGCATGGCTCATGTATCATATCTCTCCTTTCCATTTTGCATGACAATGGACTATAAGATATCTATAATTGCAAGTTCCATTTCTCATAAGGCATGTAAAAATAAAGGAATTTAAACTCTAATCAAAACTTCAATGAATTGAAGTTGATTTTGCATCTCACAGGCTCCTTGCAATGATAGGTCTTTTGACTTAGGAGATTATAGACCATGGGGAACAAATAAAACATAATTATTATTTAAAATCATTGGCAAAAATCACCCTATGTTGAATTAGGGCAGACAAAATTAGTCGACCCCTAAACATTCATGATCATTTGCATTGACCTTTGGTGAGGAAGTTTGTTGCGCCACCATGGAGAGCACTAGGTTTTTGTTTGAAGCACAAAAATTAACTGTTGTAGCTCAATTCCTCCTTTGTAAGCAAAGGTAAGTTGATTTTTTAAGCCATTTCTTCTCACTACCTTGAGAAATTTCTTGACCTTGAAGGTCGTGGGCCTTGCATTTTTCTATCTATTATTTTGAAGCATTTCTTTGTGCATGACACTTTATTTTATTTTTTCAGTGATCACCTACCACCATTAGAGAAAAAAGATGTGTATTGCTTTAATATTTAAGCTTTCTAGAGAGTTCATTCTTTATCTGTAAATGGGGTAAGACAACTTCAAACAGTATCATGGTTTATTTTATTCACTTGAAGATAAAAATGGTTTTTAAAGGCCGCGGCCATGGATATACTTCTCTGGATTTTTCTTCATTTTTCTATGTGTAATCTTCATTCTTTTATTGGCTGCCATGAGCAAGTTGATTTGAAGTTTTGCTTCTAGTAAAATATGGTGAATATTTGTGAGCTTTTAGCTCCCTCCAGGCTAAGGGCTTATGTGTGCTTCCATGAGATTTTTCAACAAATTCCTGTGTTTAGAAAAACTCCTTGCTTCAGATTTATGACTTGATAGAAACTTAAATGGGTCTTTACCCTTTGGTGAATAACTATGAACAAAACCCTGCTCAGGCCACGGATTTCTATGCTTGATCTGGGTACTAAAAACAGTGTATTTTTCTATCGTTCTTTTTGTGTTTGAACTCAAAAATTGAAACTATGAAAGCATTGTATTTCTCCATCTCTTGGGCTCGACCCATGGTAGTCTATTACAACAATTTTGCATTTCTGAAATAAACCCTCATGTGGGTAAATTTTAATAATGAGGAATCTATATTTTTCTTATTGAAACCCCATCTGGGTATTTTTAAAATGCTCCCTCTAGGCCGTGAGCCTTGCATTTTTCATTATGGATAATAAGAACAAAACACATGGCAGAAAATGCAATCAATTTTAGAAATATTAAAACTTTTCATTATGAAAATTGATGCATCTTGTTTGTATTTGTATCGGAATTGAGTTCATCGTTCACTTGTAATCCTCAGTTCATTCTTCTCAAATTTGTTTGTTATTAGTGAACAATGAACTTGACTGTATTAATGGCTCAAATATGTTTTTATTTCATGATTGGCTCCTTTGAGCACAATGATGTATTTCCTTACTCAACCCTTTTTGTATGTTTAAGGGCAACATGCCAAGCTCTACCCTTGTGGGAGCCTATTTTACTCCACATGCTTCTATTTTCATGAAGTGATCAGCTAAATGACTTTTCCTATATCTGCACCGGAAACAACAATGTTAGAATAAAACAATGATGTGATAATTCATTTGAAGGCTCTTATTTGTTTCACTTTTTTCATGATTATTTGATTCCATGCATTTCAAGGAATGAATTATATTTTTGTTGGTGGAGCATGTAGCATAACTCATATCCGTAGCTCTAACATAACTTTCTCAATCTTTTGCAGGTACAATCGGAGTTGGAAATAGAACGAAGCAAGCAGCCAAGACATCGGCTAAGGATCAAGAATAGGCAATGATGGATATGTTTAATGTTATTTGCTTTCATCTTCATTTTTCACCTTCAGTTGTATAATTTATTTCTTGCAATGAATAGTTTCAGCTATCTCCACGGCTTGTGTGGATCCTTTAATTTCCTTTCTTGTTTCTTTTACCAAAAATAAAAGGCTTATGATATAATGATGTATCATTTCTACTTCATGATGAATAAAAACGGTGCTACTATGCAATATTTTGTAATTTTTTTGTAGTGTAACTTACTACATAATATTTACTGAATTCATTCAATTGAAATATCATCATAAAAAATGTGTACCTTTCACTTTGAGATAAAATAATTGATGTTAGCTCAACCAAAATGAGTTGTAGTGAAAATTTTGGTAATATTTTGGCAATTTTTGTTGGGTGCTTGCCTGCTAAGCATGCCAGATCAGTTGCCTCACATATTCATTAGGCATGAAGTCCATCTCTACTCTTCAAGCTTTTGAAAACCTTTGTAACTCAGTTGCAAACCAAACAAACTGAAAGAAACTATTGCAACTTTGTTTAAGACAGAGTTTGGAAACCATTGTGCAGCAACCACACCTTATTGAAAGCATAAAAAAACTGAAATAAAACGTGCCATGGGGAACTTATTGAAAGCATAATTGAAACTGAAAACTACACTACTATGTACAACAACAAAGTTTGATGCTTAATAGCACTATTTGAGATGAATCTTGTTGACAGGGATTGGCAAAACCTCTCCATCCAGCCTTGAGAGCTAGGAAGCGTTATGCTCTTTCTTTTCCTTGATAATGTATGGGTCATCCCACATGGCATCAAACTTGATATGTTTTTTGGGTTTTCTCTTTAACTCATCCCATTTGAAGACTAAGTCACCCTCATTGAAGACTCTTGCTATTGCTTTCCTGTCAAATGTTTTCTTCATCTGAGAATGGTGAATTTGGCATTTCATGAAAGCTTATTTTCTGGTTTCTTCCAACTTCGTCAATTGAGAAACTTGCATTGGTTGCTCCTCCAGTAACTCCATTTCTCTTATGTAGCTCAAAGTTGGTAACTCTATTGAAATGGGCAACTTGGCCTCTTTACCATAAACCAAAACATATGGTGAAAACCTTGTTGATCGTTTTGGTGTAACTCTATCTGCCCAAAGGGACAACTTCATTTTTTCATGCAATGATCTCTGATTAGATTCTATGGTCTTTTTAAGAATCTGAATCAAGTTTTTGTTTGTTGATCCATCTTGTCCATTACCCTGAGGGTAATAATTGAATGAAGTATTCATAAAATATTATTGTTTACTGACCAATCTAAAAATTTAAACCAATAAAGGCTAAAGAATTATCTGAAATGATAGATTTAGGTGTACCAAACCTGGAAACTAAGTCTTGATAAAAATTCAGAACAAAAGTTTCATTTGCATCTCTCAAAGCAACTGCTTCTATCCATTTTGTGAAGTAATATGTCATTTTCAAGATCCACTTGTGCCTTGCACTTGAATATGGATTAATGGGACCAATAAAATCAAGTCCCCACTTCCTAAATGGTTGTTCTACTTGAATTGGATGTAAAGGTAGAGTTGCAAGTTGTTGTTTACCAGCAAATAGTGAACATTTAGCACATTTTCTGACATAAGTGTCTGCATCCTTAAATAATTCTGGCCAATAATACCCTGCTTTCATAATTTTCATGGTTGTAGTTTGTGGTGCCAAGTGACCACCAGAAGGTCCATCATGGAATTCTTCTAGGATCCTTTCAATCTGATCAGTATTAACACATCTGAGTAGTACCCCATTAAAATCCTTCTTGTAAAGTACTCCATTCACTTCTACATAAGGAATTTCTTGCAACCTGAAATGCCTTCTCTTTGATCTGTCCAAACCTTCTGGGCAATCTCCTATATGCAAGTAGTGAACTATTTGATGAATCCAATCAATCAAAGGGGTTGGAACAATAGGTTCCTCTTCATTATTAAGGACTGTAGTGACTAACCCATTCTTGTTTAATTCTTTTTCTGCAAGTTGCTTGCATAGAACCTTACCTCTAACAAGCTTGGTAACCTTTATGTTGATGTCGTATTCCATGACTTTGGTTATCCAACCTGCTCTCTTGTCGTTAATGTCCTTATTTAGCATAAAATCTTTGACGGTGAGGTGAGCTACTAGCAGATGTATTTTATTATTAGACAACATATTTCTAAACTTCTTGAGACTCTCTTGTCGTTAATGTCCTTATTTAGCATAAAATCTTTGACGGTGAGGTGAGCTACTAGCAGAGACTTGACTAAAAAATGCTATAGGTTGTTCGATTCCTTGATCATTTTGCTGACATAACATGGCATAAATTGTGTCAACACTATCAAATGCATACAATATAAAATATTTATCAAAGTTTTGATTTATAAGTGTTGGGGCTACTGCAAGTGCTTCCTTAATTTTCTCAAATTTGTTCTTACCCTCCTTTGTTCGGTTGAACTGCATATTCTTCTTTAGCATGGTTGTGAGAGGTTGCAGCAACACTACAATTTTAGGAATAAATCTCCTAACGAAGTTTATTCTGCCTAGAAAGCTCTGCAAACCTTTTTTGTGAGATGGAAGTGCCAATGCCAGAATGGATGCAATACGTTATAGGTCAATAGAAATACCATCTTTAGAAACAATGCAACCTAGAAGTTTACCTTCGTGAACAACAAAAATTATTTTCTTTGGATTCAAAGAAACTCCATACTCTCTGCATCTCTCAAAAATCTGTCTAAGATGACCAAAATGTTCATTAGCATTTCGTGAGAAAATAGTGATATCATCTAAGTAGACAAGAAAAAAAATGTTTATCAAACCTTGGAGAGCCATATCCATTGCTCTTTGAAAGGTTGCTCCTGTGTTTTACAATCCAAATGGCATTTTTTTGTAAGACATAGTACCCCACTTGGTGGTAAGGGTTGTCTTATACTGGTCTTCTTCTTTGACCAATATTTGGTTATAACCTGAATATCCATCCAACAATGAGAACCTCTCTGATCCTAAAACAACTTGTAGTATTTGCTCCATTGAAGGCAACAGATAGTGATCTTTAAGTGAAGCTTTGTTTAGATCACGAAAATCAATGCACAACCTTATTTCTCCATTCTTCTTTCTGACGAGCACCAGGTTTGAAACCGAAGAAGTGTGCTTGATTGGAAATACTACCTTCAATCAACTTGTTCAATTATGATTTCATCAGATGTTCTAATTTTGGATTCATAGGCCTCTACTTTTGTCTTACCAGTTTCGCGTTGGGTTCAAGCTCAATAGTATGTTGAGCTAAGTCAGGGTTGAAACCCTTTAAATCTCCATATTCCCAAAAAAATATGTCATTGAATTCTTGGAAAAGCAAGACAAAGGCTCGTTGTTGCTCCTTTGTATAGACTTACCAAGCTCGAGGAGCTTGTCCTTGAATATTTGAATTGGTTCGTAATTCTCCTGCTTCACCGTGATGTTGGATTTATCTCTTCTAACCCGATCATCAATGTTGAAGATGGATTCAAGGGTTAACAAACCCTTAGGAAGCTTGTTAGACTTTAGTTACATGATCTGATCACCATATTGTTGATCAAACTTTTACTGGTTTCTAGAAGAAAACTCTACTTCTTCCATCAAAAAGTGAATTATCTGCTCATCACTATAAAAAATCTGCCAACTCACATTATTATCAGGTACTGATGGTCTGACAACTACTTTCACATATTGTTGCACTTCCACATTGTGGATTTCAGTTGGAATGTCAAACTGTGATCCTATGGCAGCAAGTTTATCAACTTGCTTGTTTTGATTTCTTGGTACTAATAGCAGATTAAATGCATCAAACTCTTCATCAAGTCCCAAACACAGTGTTTAAATAATTTCAAAAAATCATTCTTTGTTAAATTCATATTTCTAACTTTCTATTAATTCAGAATCACCAAACACCTATAAACACTTAATTTTCCTTTTTTTGGCCCATTCTAAACCATGTATCAATGCTTCGTACTCAACAATGTTATTAGAACAACTGAAATCAAATCTGAAAGATGAGTAATACCTTTCTCCTTCAGATAAATGAGCATTGCTCCTCCACCAGCACCTACTTTACTCCTGGATCCATCAAAGTACAACTTCCAAAGCTAACCAATTTGTTGTTATGTCTATTTTTCCTCCTTGACCAGATTTGGAATAGTTACATTGGGCTCCTGAATCATATAAATGTCCAAACCTACTTCATCCATGAGACTGAACGGATCAACCTCATGATTATCGATTGCCCACTCATCTAAATTTATGTCAGGTATGTCTTCTATAGGTACAGTGGGGTCGGGGGTCATGGATTGATCCTCCTGATCATGGAAAGCTAGGTTTGCATTTATGGGATTTGGAACATAAGGCTCAATATGGTCTTTAGCCTATGATTCTGACCTAATAGTGACTCTAGTACCATATCTGGCTCTGAAAAACATGTGTGATCAGTCTAATGACAAATAACCACCTAATTTTACAGTGAAATCTCTAGACAGGCAAATGGAAAAATAAGGTGGGAGATCAATAATATATATGTCCTGTGGAATTTGAAAGTTTGGATAGGCATGTAATGTAAGAGGTAGATTTTTAATAACTCCTACAGACTTAATTGATGTGCCATCCAATTGAACTACCCCTTTTGACAATGGTTCATACTCAAGTCCTAACTTATCTACCAGTTGTTTAGGCATAATTGAGTTGCTTGCTCTTGAATCTATCATGCAATTATGCACTATATTATCACCAATTATCAAGCTGGCATAAAAAGGTGGTGACTATACCTCTTGAGTTGGCCGATCTGTCTTATTGTCTAAACTGTTTGCAAGAACACTTGGCTGGTTATGAAGAGACCCATCTGAAATGGATATCTTAGCTAAAGGCTCTTGTAGGATTTCTTTCTGCCCAGGAAGGTGTAATGCATCCAACATGGTGATGCTAATAGTAGTCTTTTTCATATGATCTACAATATTGAAAGAAGAACCACTAACCTTTTGGTGCATTTTAGGAACAACAACCTCCTTCTAAACTGGAATTGGTTGAGTTCTTGGTTGTTCATTAGCAAGTTATGCTTGTTTCTGTTGCTCTTTACCAGGCTCAGGTTGTCCTCTTGGTAAAATCTGGACTTTCAGTGAAGAAGAGGGTCGTGGCTGCTCTTTACCAACTGTTGGAACTTGATTTTTATGATGAACAACTTGTTGTTTACCTTTATCAGCCTGTTGTTTGTCTTTTTCTAGCTGATGTACATGAGGAACAACCTATTATCTAAGGTCAATTTCTCTTTTCTTGGATCTTGTATTTTCTGCAATAGAAGTGGCTAATTGATTTTGACCTTGTGCATGATTAACTCCATAGAATTTGTTCCCTTGTCGGTTCATCATGGCAACATCCATATCATCATGTTGCATTTGATCATTATGATCATTGCTATCTTTTATTATATTTTTTGCAGCTACATAACTTCTCTATACCATCAGGGCCTGATTAATTACTCCATTCATGCATGTAGCCTGATTATGAGGTTGATTGGATGGGTGGTACCATACGTAATCTTGTGCCAAGTTGTTCTGAATAGGTACGAGCTCCTTAGAAGAGTTGGTAGCATTCTGATTGTATGGTGACCTGGGATTAAAATTCCTTTGTTGGTTTCCTTGATTATCTACCTGATAAGGTAATTTTTTAGGTTGGGATGGTGCTTGATAAGGCCTAAAATTTTGACCTTGTTGCCTCTTAAGACTCACTAAATCATTATTGATTGTTTGCAATAATTTTGCCATCTCCTGTTGAGTAACCCTAAGCTCTTGAAAATCTGATTGTGCTAGAAAAGTATTATTCTGAGCAAGTGGTTGATAGCCTAAGGTTGGTTCAACTGGAAGTGGGGAAATAGGAGGTATATTAAATGGCATCAAGGGATGAATATTTGGAAATATTGGCATAGGAGGTCTTGGTGTAATTTTACCATCATGTATAAGGTTGTTTTCTGCTCTAATAGCAATATCATATGCTACTGGTAATGTTAATCCACCCATTGATTGTATCATTAAGGCAATATCACTATTTAATGATCTAAGATAATATAGAAAAACATGATTAAGAGTTGGCCTTACCATTGCTGGAATTCTATTCTAGGTCCTTTGAAACCTAAAATTAAAGTCCATCATTTGTTCTTGTGGCGCTCTCTTTATAGTCATCATCTGCTCGACTAGAGATAGATGATCAGACTTGTCAGAAAACTGTTTTCTCAGCTTGACTCCTAAATCATCCCATGTCATGATAGTATTAATTGGTAATCCACAAAACCACTGAAGTGCTTTGCCCTTGAATGAAACTGCTAATAGCCTCAATGCCACATTCTCTTGAGTCACATGATGAACTCCACACAGTGAGGCTACGTCTATGATATGTTCTATTGGCATAGTCTGCTCTTCACCAGTAAAAAATGGGAGGATTTTAAGTACAACAACTGGTATATCATCGTGTTGAGCCAAATTCAATGGGTTGTCCCCATTAAATGGTACAAATGCATGTGCTCTTGTTATCGGAGTTGTTGGTATTCTGATGTTCACGGCTTGCAATATTGGTACAGGACGTACCGAAAACACTGGAACTAATTTAGCAACAAAACTTGGTGAACCTCTTGAAGGTGAAATCGATATTCTGAAACTGGGTGAGGCCGAATGTGAACCTAGTTGCCTTGTTGACGGTTTGCCTCTCCTTCCTATTGAAGATACTAGTAATTTTGTTCTAAGAATTGGAGAAACTGATTTATTTCTTGAAGACCTACTAGGTGTTCTCTTGGCTATCCTTCCCCTTCTCTTTGGTGAAGATAGTTGTAAGTATTCAAATGGAGAAGAACTTCTTGTCTGAACTTTTCTCATAAGCTACTTGCACTTGATCTACTTGAAATTGAGAATGGAGTCACCAGGTATATGAAAATTTAACCTTTGAAAGGCTGAAGAACTGTTGTATATACCAAAACAACAGCTTGAAACTATTTTTTTTTCTTTGAATTGTGATTTAGGGTCCCATCGGGTGTGCCAAAAATTGTTATCATAGGGATTCGCACCCACATGCAAAGCTATAAAGTTGTGCAATCTTGTGTAACATTCGACTAATTTCAGGTTGTGGGTACCCTATATGAAACTAGACCTCTGGATTCTAGGTTGGCTTCCTATTGAATTTTTTGATTATGGACTTAAACTTGATTGGAAAAGGGAAAAGGATTTAATCTAATGCAACACTGGAAAAAAACCTGAACTATGGTGATGCACCGAAAGAAACTAATGTGCGGACTTAACTCACAAATGATTATCTAGTACTTCTATTTGCACAACCTGATCTAGTAGCTTAATCGCCTAAATTTTTTAAACAGAGGCCCTAATTAAATACAATTTTTGAGGGAAAACACAGTTTTCACAACTAAACTATTTAATCAGTTACTGCACAATGTAAAACCAGTGAACTTAAACTAAACTACATATAGATATCTATGAAGGAGATAGAAATATTAAAGGTTTCAAAACTGAAAACACAATAATCCTTCGATCGAATCCCACACAATAATGACACCTAAAATCTTGAAGGAAAAACTTGAAAATACTGGAAATTAAAGGAATCTTCGACAAATCACAAACTAATTAACCTATAAAAAACTACTACATAATCTATTAAATTATGAAACCTGGGTTACATGAAGTTTCTTTGCTAAAGGCAAAGGTAGAAAACAAGAATTAGAGGAAAAAGACTAAATTTTTCCAATATATACAAAAGGCATGCACAAAGCAAGCAAAAATGAAACTGAAAGCTAACTCCAAGTCAAAAAATTGCATCTCCAATGTGAAATCCAAGTAGAAGAGAAAATCCTGATAAAAATAGGCCAAAACTCATGCAAAAATGAGTGTATTCAAGTTCAAACCTGCAGTCAACTCATAACTGACCCATGTAGCACTCAAACTGAACTGAAAAATCCTCAAAAAGTGGGTCCAAGCATGCAAAAATCATCTCATTTCTGCCAATCCGCCCATGATAACTGGAACTCCATCCCTGATTGTGCATGATGATCTTCAGTTAATAACCCCTGATTCTTCTAATTACATTTACATCATTTGCATGATTTTACTTTAGAAGGATTAAGTGATTAAAAATAACCAAATGTATGATTATTTTAATATTTAATGTGGAAAAAGTCCTCCTTATTTTAATTTTAAATATTAATGTAATAATACATTAATATTTAATTACATATTAAGAGCTCCAAGTAAAATCATGCAAAACATGCATGAGCCAAAGTGTGTCTAACACTTGTGTAAAGGAATAATGACTTAGTTGTTTTTCTCCTCCATACGCATGGCTCATGCATCATATCTCTCCTTTCTATTTTGCATGACAATGGACTATAAGATCTATAATTGCAATTCTCATAAGGCATGCAAAAATAAAGAAATTTAAACTCTAATCAAAACTTCAATGAATTGAAGCTTATTTTGCATCTCACAAGCTCCTTGCAATGATAGGTCTTTTGACTTAGGAGATTATAGACCATGGGGAACAAATAAAACATAATGATTATTTAAAATCGTTGGCAAAAATCACCCTATCTTGAATTAGGGCAGACAAAAGTAGTCAAACCCTAAACATTCATGATCATTTGCATTGACCTTTGGTGGGGAAGTTTGTTGCGCCACCATGGAGAGCACTAGGTTTTTGTTTGAAGCACAAAACTTAACTGTTGTAGCTCAATTCCTCCTTTGTAAGCAAAGGTAAGTTGATTTTTTAAGCCATTTCTTCTCACTACCTTGAGAAATTTCTTGACCTTGAAGGTCGTGGGCCTTGCATTTCTCTATCTATTCTTTTGAAACATTTCTTTGTGCATGACACTTTAATTTGTTTTTTTTGTGATCACCTACCGCCATGAGAGAAAAACGATGTGTATTGCTTGAATATTTAAACTTTCTGGAGAGTTCATTCTTTTTCTGCAAACGAGGTAAGACAACTTCAAATTGTATCATGGTTTCTTTTATTCACTTGAAGATAAAAATGGTTTTTAAAGGCCGCGGCCATGGATGTACTTCTCTTTCTTTTTCTTCATTTTTCTATGCATAATATTCATTATTTTATTGGCCACCATGAGCAAGTTGATTTGAATTTTTTCTTGTAGTAAAGATGGTGAATATTTGTGAGCTTTTAGCTCCCTCCAGGTCACGGGCTTATGTATGCTTCCATGAAATTTTTCAACAAATTCCCACGTTTAAAAAACCTGCTTGCTTAATATTTATGACTTTATAGAAACTTAAATGGGTCTTTACCCTTTGGTGAATAACTATGAACAAAACCCTCCTTAGGCCACGACTTTCTATGCTTGATCTGGGCATTAAAAACAATGTATTTTTCTGTCAATCTTTTTGTGTTTGAACTCAAAATTTGAAACTATGAAAGAATTGTGTTTCTCCATCTCTTGGGCTTGAACCATGGTAGTCTCTTACAACATTTTTTCATTTCTAAAACAAACCCTCATGTAGGTAAATTGTAATAATGAGGAGTCTGTATTTTTCTCATTGAAACCCCATCTGGGTATTTGTAAAATGCTCCCTCTAGGTTGCGAGCCTTGCATTTTTCATTATGGATAATAAGAAAAAAACACATGGCAGAAAAATGCAATCAATTTTAGAAATATTAAAACTTTTCATTATGAAAATTGATGTATCTTGTTTGTATCTGTATCTAGATTGAGTTCATCATTCACTTGTAATCCTCACTTCTTTCTTCTTAGATTTGTTTGTTATTAGTGAATGATGAACTTGATTGTTTTAATGGCTCAAATCTGTTTCACTTCTTTCATGATTGGCTCCTATGAGCACAATGATGTATTTCCTTACTCAACCCTATTTGTATGTTTAAGGGCGGCATGTCGGGCTCTACCCTTGTGGGAGCTCATTTTACTCCACATGCTTCTATTTTCATGAAGTGAACAATTACATGAATTTTCCTATATCTGCACAAGAAACAAACAATGTTAGCATAAAACAATGATGTGATAATTCATTTGAAGGCTCTTATTTGTTTCACTTCTTTTATGATTATCTGATTCCATGCATTTCAAGGAATGAATTATATTTTTGTTGGTGGAGCATGTAGCATAACTCATATTCAGAGCTCTAACATAACTTTCTCAATATTTTGCAAGTACAATTGGAGTCGGAAATAGAACGAAGCAAGCATCCAAGACATCAACTGAGGATCAAGAACAGGCAATGATGGATATGTTTAATGTTATTTGCTTTCATCTTCCTTTTTCACCTTCAGTTGTATAATTTATTTACTGCAATGAATAGTTTCAGCTATCTCCACGGCTTGTGTGGATCCTTTAATTTCCTTTCTTGTTTCTTTTACCAAAAAGAAAAAGGCTTATGCTATAATGAATGTATCATTTCTACTTCATGATGAATAAAAATAGTGCTACTATACAATATTTTGTAATTTTTCTGTATTGTAACTTACTTCATAATAAACTGAATTCATTCAACTAAAATATCATCATAAAAAATGTGTACCTTTCACTTTTAGATAAAATAATTGATGTTAGCTCAACCAAAATGAGCTGTAGTGAAAATTTTGGTAGCAAAAACAATGGTGGAAAGTAAATATTATAGTCTACCCTTTCAACCCATCGATAATTTCCACCTGTGGGCCCCTACTTTTCCATGATAATTTCTTTTAGATTGGATAGTTTCACCATCATAATTAATGCATTTTCCTATTATTTTTCAATATTCACCAAAATTTTCTACAAATTTTAGTGATGTAAAAAAATTGCCAATAAAATTAATATTGTTTTAAAAAAAGGGAAATATTTTCCAATAGAAATAATATATTTTCCTAAAAAAATGAAATATTCGCCAGGATTTTATATATATATTTTTTAGGGGGATTTCTTAAAGTTATCACTGAGGGAGAGTACAAAATCTCACAATCTAAAGAGTTGGGTATGTATGACACCTTTTACTAAGGAAGAAATAAATTTGACACAAAAGAAATACACATCTACTATTGATCAAGAGAGTAACTTGTTGAAGCTTCTCTAAGCTCGCTTGATTACTCTCCCTCCAAGAACATGAAAGAAATTCTACAATAAAAGTTCATTTTGTGCATATCATTGAGTACATGGTAATTCAACTAATGAATGCAAGGATTTGAGTGATAAAATTCAACATCTTAAGGATTTTGGTGCTCTTCCTTGTTTTGATGCACCTAATTCCTCTAATTGATATTGATTTTCATCCTATCATGTTGCTCATCACTATGTGGCATGGGTAGCTTTATGTGTTTTGATCATTTCCATTCATGGTGGTACAATATTAGGTGCAACCATGTTTCTCTTGGTAGCAACATGATAGTTTTTGGTGGTTGTCTTTATCTCTATTTGATTGGGGGGCAAGGATAACTAGTTCTGGGAGGTGTGCATTCTTTCCAAGGATCCTCTCTTTCTCTACTTAAAATACCAACATAGCAAGTATGTTGACATTTTAAGTGGGGGGAATATTGTACCTCATTAATTGTTTGTATTTCCCTTCTTAGTGATTATATCATCCATCTCCTAGGAAGTATGACCATTACATTGGCATTATCATTTTGACATTATTTATTTGTACCCCTTGAGGTGAGTTTCTTGCTTCACTTTGTTCATGGAAGTTGAACTCAATGTAGCATTAGCATAGCATATTAATCATGATTGTGGCACCTTATCAAATTTATCACGAGGTATAACTTTGGTATGGTTAGTACAATGGTAGCCTATACCTAGCATGACTTCTTATTAGCCACTTTTTGGGGGCTCACCTAGTGGATAGCGGATTTCACTAGCCCTTGTGAACGTATTTTTGATTGCCACTGAGCATAACACAACTTGCTTTCCTATGGATCCATGTGTTTCATAAGTCATTTTACATCCTTGTGAATGTATTTGATGGACGTGGCATAATACAACTTGCTAGTTAATCTTTCTTTCCTCTTTGCATTAATTTTGGCATTGTATGTTTGTGTATCTTGTCTTGTTGTTGCATATCATACACTTATGTGTGTCCCTTTGTGCTTATGTTGGTTTGCCATGGAATCTTGATCCCGGGGGCTTGGCCACCTCCTTGATCTTTGTCATCCTATCCGATCAACATTTGTGTACTTGGACCCCTCTTGACGTATATTTTTCTACTTTAGTGTGATTTTGAGCGTAGGGCTCATCCTCTCACTAAAGTGGGGGCTAAATGTAGTGTAGGAAAATGTACACATTTACATTTTCACACTATTTTTGGGTCCCCTAATTTAATTGGACTTAATTGGGCCAAAATTACATAAATACAAGCTTAATTAATTGTAATTTCCGAAAGGGGAATTGTAATTTAATGAATGCATTTATTATTTTTATCACCTCAAAATGAATAGGTCCTGGAAATTTAGGTCAGGACTCATTCGCCCTTGGGCGAATGGGCCCCCTTTGAATTTTTTATTTTCTAATTTTAAATATTTTTGGCGATATTTTAATATCCCAAATTCATATTCAAATGTCAGCTTGTAATGTTTAATTTTTCAGGAAATTAGAAAATTATCTATAAAAGCAAGGTCTTTTTACCAATCCAAATCCTAGAAATTCATGAGAGCAAAAAGTATAGTAAAGATTATTGTCAAAGGTGTTCATGAGAATATTTCTCAAGAATTTTTTGTAGCATTCAATATCTCAAGTGTCATGTCAAAGTTATGTTCATCATGCATGTTTTTGGAGCTAACATTGTGATATAGGTTTCAAGCATTCAAGTTGAATTTCAAGCATCAAGATCACATCATCAATCAAGACATTCATGCAAGATCAATACCTTGGATAGATCTACTAAGTTGTAGTCCTTCAAGGGTTTCAAATCAAGGGTTTTGTGAGTTGCAACATAGTACTTGTTCATTCATCATTCCTTTCATGTTTCATTTCAATTCAAGGTTTAATTACCAAACTGGGGTTTGACCAAGGCAAACCCCCATTCACCAAAAACAAATAAATTTTCCCTATTGTGTGTTTTGCAAGCCTTAGGTTGAAGGAAAATTGAAGATTGGAGATCTCTAAAGTGCAAATTGCAAAAGTTACAAAAGTTGTCAAAGTTGCAAGAAAAGTTGTCAAGATCATGAAAACTCAGATCTTAGATTTATTTCTGACAATTTTGTAGTGAAACTTGTGGGAAAAGGCATCTTAGATCCATCTTCAAAGGCTCTCAAAAATTCAGCTCAAAATACTACTCTCATGACACATTCGCCATTGGGACACTTTGTGATAGTTTTGGAGACAAGTTTTTAATATCTTCCCCTCATCTAATTTGCATAAAATTTACTGTTTCCAGTAGCTTTATGCTTCATCTACAAAAATCAAGTCTTATATCATAGATTTAAGGTCATTTACTATTTTATTTTTATCTCCCAAAAGTGTTGTTTCAACATATTTACCTCATCCACACACATAAAGGAAATCGCTAGATCTTCCATAGAATTGACTCACTGAAGGGTTGAAAGTTAATTCTATCTTGGAGGATCTCATTTCCTGAATGAAATAGAAGAAAGATAGGTTCATCACACCCCCCTTTTTCCATTTCTATTTATAGTAAATTGATAATAAATCCCCATTTTTCTATGTTTTGGTGAACCTACGCTCTTTTTCAATGTTTCAGTAAGTTACAATAATTTTTTAGAGAATTTAAGTTTCATTTGTGTGATTTATTTCAAAATTATTGGCTTCTATCATGACAGGGCCCACAAAAAGAGGCAAAAAGAATGTTGTCACACCAAGGAAACGCCTTGATAGGGATGAGGTAACAATAGAGGATATTAATCCCAATGAGGAAATAAGTATGGTCAAGGAAGACATGTTCTCAATAAAGATGGATCTATGTGTGGTCTAAGAGGAGATATATCAAATGAAGCATGTTAAGCACCTATATGAATGAACCAAGAAAGGAGGTCTCAAGCAACCAAGGTGAAACTTCCAGGTCTACTACTCTTGACCCAAATGTTAATACTCCTATGAGGTCTAGGAATTTGTTACCAAAGGTGGATATGTGCAAGTTTGATGGAAAGGATCCTCTAATATGGATAAAGAAAATGGATAATTTTTTTGAAGTGCATCAAGTCCCAAATGGAAAAAAGGTCATGTGATGGATTTCCTATATCTAGAACCAGAACAATTCATTTTGTATCATTGGCTTTGTACTCGTCGAAAGGAAAAGGGTCTCGCTATCTCATGGTCCATTTTTACAAAGGAACTCCAAGCACAATATAGCAACAATGTGATAGACAACTTTAGCCAACTAGCTAAACTTCAACAAACAGGATCAATTAAGGATTATATTCAATGATTCAAAAATATTTCCTTAAGAGTGGACACAATCATAGAGGAGAACTTGAATGATATTGTTGGGTGGTCTCAAGGATCACATTCAACATGAGGTATGGATGCTTAGTCCTATCTCTATAAATGAGTATTTTATCTTAGCATGCAAGGTAGAGGAGAAGTATTAGATTCCTAAAAATCAAGGGGACAATGTGATAAGAGAGAAAGGATGTTCAACACCTTCTCTTCCTCAACCTACTAGGTTGAATCCACAAAAAATTGAGGAGAAAGGAAAAAAGGGTTGTGTTTCAATTGTGATAGAAAATACAGTCGAGGACATAAATGTAGTGAAAAGAAATTGTTCTATATTGAAGGTCTGAGTGAGGAAGAAGAGGAAGAACCAATATTAGAGGATGAAATGGAGTAAAATGAGGAATCGCATGATTCCCAATCAATCATTTCTTGTCATGCACTCTTAGGTTTTAGTGCTCCACAAACTCTCAAGGTAGCAGGTTTCTTAAAGAAGCATAAAGTAATAGTGTTGATCGACTCAGGTAGTACTCATAATTTCATCAACAAAAAATTGGCTACTCGTCAAAATTGTTTTATATATCTAGCTCTAGAGTTTCAAGTTTTGATTGTAGATGGTGGTACTATCAATTGTTCTAGGAAGTTTCAGTATTAAATTATCCATGGGAGACTGTCACCTTGATATCCCAATGTATGTGATATCCATGGGTGCAGTAGATATTGTTTTGGGAGTGCAATGGCTTACTACCTTGGGAACAATTGAAACGAACTTCCAAGAACTATTCATGAGATTTCAATTAGGAGGAAAGACAATAGAGCTAAGAGGATTGAAGGCAAGGTACCCACAAACGGTAAGCTCTCATCAAATGCAAAAGATGCTTAGGAAAGGAGTTGATGGATTTGTGGCCCAATTATGTTCATTGAAAGTCTCTCAGTCTAAAGCTCCCACCCATCTAGATTTACAAACAATAATTAATTCACTCAGTGGTTTTAGGGGATATGCCTAAGGGACTTCCTTCTAAGAGGGATCGTGATCATGCCATACAACTAGTTCCAAGGAACCAGCCACCCAACATCAAGCCTTACAAGTACCCCCATATATTTATAAAGTGAGATAGAAAATATTGTTGAAGAGATGCTAGAGGCATGAATTATCAGGCATAGCCAAAGTGCTTACTCATTTCCCATGGTGATGGAACACATGTGTCTAGACTATAGAGTGCTCAACATGTACACCATTAAATATAAGTTTCCTATTCCATTCATTGATGATTTGCTAGATGAATTGAATGGAGCTATTTATTTTACAAAGTTAGATCTTAGATCTGGTTATCACAAAATTTGAATTAAGGAAGAATATATTTGTAAGATAGAATTTAGGACTCATGAGGGTCATTATGAATTTTTGGTGATGTCATTTGATCTTACCAATGCACCATCTACATTTCAAAGTTTTATGATTCTATTTTTAAGAAATTATTGAGGAAGTTTGTATTAGTATTCTTTGATGATATATTGATTTATAGCAAGACATGGGAAGAACACTTGCAACATATAGATCAAGCACTACAAAGACTCAAAGATCATCAACTCTATGCTAAGCCTTCCAAGTGTGTTTTTTGGTCTTAAGGAGGTGGAGTATTTGAGGCACATAGTTTTACATGAGGGAATAAAGGTGAATCCTAACAAAATTAAGGCTATCATGGAATGGCCTATTCCATAAACTATTAAGAAATTGAGGGGTTTATTGGGATTGAGAGGATACTATAGAAGATTTGTGAAGAATTATGGTTGTATAGTATCACCCCTCACAACTTTATTGAAGAAGGATTATTTTCATTGGAACGAGTCCGCTAATGAATTATTTGAGAGATTGAAGGAGGCTATGTGTACAACTCCAGTGCTTTCCACTCAAAAATTCACAAAGGACTATCGTGGAATGTGATGCTTTAGGAAATGGTATAGGAGAAGTACTCATGCAAGAGGGTCGACCAATTTATTTTGAGAGTTGTCAATTAAAGGGTAAGAATCAACTCAAACCTATTTATGAGAAGGAAATGCTAGCTATTCTTCATGCAGTTAAACAATGGGGGCCTTATCTAATGGGTAGGCACATCAAGGTTAAGCTAGATCATGATAGCCTAAAATATTTTTAGAACAAAGATTATCTTCTGAAGAGCAACAAAAATGGGTCACTAAGATGTTGGGATATAACTTTGAAATTATATATAAGAAAGGGAAGGAAAATATTGTGGCAGATGCACTTTCAAGGAAGGATGAGAAAGATGAAGCCTATTGAGTGCCCTTTCAATATTACAAGAAAATTGGGAGGAAGAAGCCAAAGTAGAGTGGCATAATGATGTTACTACAAGTAATCTCATCCAATAATTAAAGGGTGATCCTAGTAGTTCATATAAGTTTTTTTGGAAGGGAGATACTCTTTGGTATAACGAGTGATTGTATCTCTACAAGAATTCCACTCTTAAACAAAATATTCTCATAGAACTTCATGAGTCTCCAATTGGTGGTCAGATAGTATTTTTGAAGACATATCATCGAGTCAAGCAAGATTTTTTTTGGGAAGGGCTAAAAGGTGATGTTCAAAAATTTGTGGTTGAATGTTTGGTTTGTCAAAGGAATAAAGGGGAGACAATTAAGACACCAATTCTCTTGCAACCCTTAGTTATTCCTAGGAAACATTGGGAAGAGGTATCCATGGACTTCGTTACAAGGCTTCCCAAATCTAAAGGTCATAATCTCATCATGGTAGTAGTGGATCGCCTCACTAAATATGCACATTTCATTGCATTATCACATCCTTTTACAACAAGTACAGTGGAAAAAGCTTTTTGGATAATATAAAAAAGCTACACGGTACACCGAAGGTTATTGTCAGTGACTGTGATCCTATCTTTACTAGTCACTTTTGGAAATATTTATTCTCATGTGTGGGTACTCAATTGGCTCATAGATCTTCATACCACCCTCAATTGGATGGGAAAATTGAGGTTGTTAATAAGTGTTTGGAAGGATATCTACATTATTTCACTTCAGAAAGATAGTCTCAATGGGTAGATTGGCTCCCACTAGCAGAATAGTGGTATAACACTTCTTTTCATACCTCATCAAAAATGTATCCATTTTTGGCACTATATGGATATCATCCTTTGTCCATCACATCATCATTGAATGTTTCACCAAGAGTTTGGGCAATAGAGGACCACTTGATTCATCAACAACAGGTAATTTCAAGACCCGAGGAGAATTTAGCCATGACACAAAATCGAATGAAGCAACAGGCATACCAACATCATAGTGAAAGAAGTTTTGAAGTTGGGGATTGGGTCTTCTTGAGATTGCAACCTTATAAGAAAATATCACTGATGCAATAGAAAAAGAACAATAATTTGTCTCCAAGATATTATGTCCCATACCAAATCATGCAAAGGATCGGTAGTGTTGCCTACAAGCTAGAGTTTCCACCAACAACAAAGATACAACTAGTTTTCCATGTTTCTTGTTTGAAGAAGGTAACTGGACATAATATTCCAACTCAAATTGTACTACCAAAGATTGATGAAGAAGGAAGAATCATATTGGAACTAGAGTTTATTCATCAAACACACACAAAGAAGGAAGAATCATATTGGACATAATATTCCAACTCAAATAGTGCTACCAAAGATTGATGAAGAAGGAAGAATCATATTGGAACCAGAGTGCATTCGTCAAACACGCACAAAGAAGCTAATGACTAGAACTCTCATTGAGTATTTCATCTAATGGAAGAAGCTACCAATTGAAGATTCCACATGGGAGGATGAGGAGTTCATTAAGAAGAATCCACACTTGATTAGCATTGAGGACAATGCTTCTTTGAAGATGGAGGGCATGCTACACCCTTAATATTGGTGTACATCGAGTTATGAATAGTCAACTTTTGGCTATCTTAACTCTTAATTAAGTCATATTATCATTATTATATTGTTATTTAGTTGTTTAAATCAGACTAAGGCTTATATAGAGCTATCTAAGTCAGCTTGGGTGATATCCTAGGCATAAATAGGTATATATAGGAGGTAGTGAGTCTTATTTCATCATCATATTGTGAATTGTGTTTTCATTGGAGATATTTGGAGGTTTGTGCCTTGTAGTGGCTTGTTATTCTCAGTTATTATCAAGTATTTGTAACATATTTTATATCATAATCTTCTACTATGCAAGTTATTTCATTACAAGATTTGAGGACGAAAACCCTTAGATTTTTACAAGACCAAAGGAAAAAACCATTTTGGTTTCAAGGATCAGAGGAAAAAAACCCTTTGGTTCTAGACAATAATCTCAATTAGGGATTATGAATGAGCTCCATAGTGGAAGGTTGTAGCTTCATCAAATTTGCATGATTTGCAATTTTTGTAGGTTAAGAAATGTAATGTCCATTTGTTGTTGATGCTAGGTTAAGCTATGTTAATAATCTATTGCATACTCGATTATTATACTAGATACTATACAATTTATTTTACATTGGTGAACCCAATTTGAGTCTAGGGTATCAATGAATGTAAATATAATGAGGAGATTTGGTTTTATAAATTTAGATAAAGTGATTAGATCTACAACATATCTACTTTTCATTTGAGGGTCTAATTTATAATATTAGGACTTTACTGTTATTATGCAAATGCAGAGATAAATGTCTGTGTTTGTGCTAGATTAAGGTAAAAGAATTGAATAAAAAAATATTCATAATAAATCACAAAAGTAATGAGAGATTCAAGGTTTTATAAGCTTTTGGTTGGAAATGTTAAATTTGCAAATTAATAGCCCCAAATATTTTGCCCTAGACACAACAAATAATTACATTGAGAGACTATGTAGGGGGATCAAGGACCTATATTTTCTTTAGAAAATGTAGAGTCCACATATATTTTTTTTAAAGAAACTAAACCTAAGATGTATTTAAAATATCTATACTATTTTCTTTTCTTTTATAATTATATAATAATTATTTTGTTTTGAAGATTTATTTTTATTTTATTGTTATCTAACCTAACTTTGGACTAGTGTCATGACTCATCTATTACCTAGACAACAAATATCTTTATTATAGTACTATAAAGGCAAGTACTAGACATTAAGTGGTACTTGTTCATAAAATAAAAATAAAAATAATTATAGTTTAATGGAAATAAATTATTATTTAATAATTTTTTATTTATTTTTATATGAATATTAAATAATATCAATTTAAACTACTACAAATAAGATAGATAACTAAATAGATGAAAAAAGGCAAAGCTATTTTATTTGCTTAATGATTATTTTATTTTACTTTAGAATTATATTTTTTACTACATATATATATATTCAATTTTGATTTACGAATTATTTTATTTTATCTATATTGTTTATTTTATTATGTTGATTTGTAGTTAAAAATAAATAAAATCAAAACATAATCAACAAATATTTAAGTTATCTATACTAAATTTTATTGTATTTAAGTATATTTAAGATATTATTTGACTCAAGATGACAATGAATGTAAAGAGGTATATAGAATAAATAGGAAGTTGTCAAAACAATGATTTGTACAAACCATTATCTATTCAGAAGAGATCTTGCGAGCATATTAGCATGGACATTAGGCTTATCTAAGATACAAAAGGGGAATCATTCCATTTTTGTCATAATTGATAGGTTATTGAAAATGACTTATTTTGTTGCATGTAAGAGGATTAATGATGTTACGAATTTAGCAAATTTATTTTTTAAGAAAGTAGTTAACTTGTATTTCTTATCAAAAAGCATAGTGTTTAAATAGATAAAAAATTTGTTGAACATTTTTTAAGGACTTTTTAAAAGAAAACATTAAATTATGATTCAGCTCAACCTACCATCAACCTACCATCCACAAATTGATAGACATAAGTTATGAATTTAAGCATTGGAAACCTATTGAGATGTCTTGTAGAAGACAAACCAAGCAGCTGGGATTTAGTCCTATGCAAGCTAAATTTGCCTAAAACAATTCAATTAATAAGAGCATTGAAATGAGACCCTTCCAAATTGTGTATGGGCATACTCAAGGGGAGTGACTCAGTTGTGAGACATGGTTGTTGTGAACATGTGTAGTGCAGAAGCAGAAGAGTTTACAAGAAGTATATGAACAATTCAAGTAAAGTACCACCAAATTCAAACAATATGCTGGTTTGAAGATAAGGGAAGTGGAATTTTAGGTGGGTGACTTGGTTCTCTTGCATTGGAGGAAGGAGAGATTTCGAAAAGGAACCTACAATTAGCTAAAATGAAAGAAGATTGGATTATATAATGTGTTGAAACAATTTTCATTAAATGCATATGAGATGAGTTACCATCTGTAATGTCGTAAGCTTGTTCCCTTTCTATGAGAGCCATCCAAATGAAGATGATGTTGGTTCATATGTGAAAAACTTTAGAGGACAAAAGACAAAGATTACCAAAAGTAACTAGAATATCTAGTCAAGTGGGTGAATCCATTAAAGATTAGTTGTCAGTTGAACTCATTCCAAATTCATGAGCTGGAACTGTCTTTTTCTACCTAGGGTATTCAATGCAGAAGCATCCTTGGTTCTTTAGTGATTCGCATCACCAAATAATAGTAAGGTTTTGTTTTTGCTGGTCTGTAGGTATGAATCTTTTTGAAACAGGTTCTTGACATGCACTAGTAAACTAATTTCCATGATTCTTGAAAGAACTAACAACCATTTTGAGGATCCAAAGAGTCTCATTTATCCTCCACAAGCATCTACCATGCATAATTGAGGGCGTGACAGACAAAAATCTCTAATTTTTTGAGGAGGGGCAAACAACATTCTGAAGACACTCCAATTCCTCTGCATTTTTGGACGGAAGTGCCTTATCTGCCATTTTGGGGGATATCATTATTATTGTTGTTTGTCTTGGACCGCCCCGGTTGTCGACTATATGTAGTTTGTTAGTTTGCAAATACAGAGGTGCTCTGCCACCAAGCTCTGAATATTCATGGGAAAGTTGACCATGAGGGAGAATTGCAGAGTTTTGATCTGGCCAGTGCAGCTTTGTTAGCAAATGCAAGAGAGATTGAAGTGGCTAGTGTGGTCTTGTATCTGTTCCCCTTTTATATGCTAAAAATAAATTTCCATTGTTGTATTGTGAGCTCTAGTTAAGTAGGGCTTGCTTCAGTATAATTTCTGCACATTGAGCAGAGCTTTCATGGTGTAATAACAGTAGTAAGCAACCACAAAATCAATCCTTGTAAATGGTTTTTGTTGGTGAATTGTCTGAGGAACCCCTTGTGATTTTTCTGGCAGCTTTGTGAGTTATTTACTTTGGGAGAAGGCTGCAAGGATTAGGATATGTATTTATATTGTTTTGAGTCATCTGGCGTAAAATTCAGGATTAGGTTATTTTAGACACTGATATTATGGTCAATGTAGAATTTGGCCGTAAAAGATGTGAAGGAAACCATAAATGCTGGTTTTGATTTTATCAAGACATATAAAATACAACTCGCATGATCTATTTGTCATTCAAATTTTTAGTAGACTAGATAGGACCAGATCTGAATAGGAAAACCCTTTTGCTCTCCCATGCTAAAAGAAAAAAATGTTTGTCAGTGTTCCAGTGGTGCATAAGAGTACTATAAGATTTTGGATGCACAGTGAGGATCAACCCACTATAGGTGCAAATTGTCGTACCATTAGTGTTTGTTGTAGATTGAATCTAATCTGAAGCAAACCCTATAAGCAAATCGGAAAAGAGATTAGCTTTCATTAACTGAAGTTCGTCAAACTAGGTAGTAGAAAACTTGAAGCCATAATGCTCGTAGGAATGCAAAAAGCAGCAATGAGGCATTCACCTAAAAACCCCAAATAATGGCCCTTCTTTTGTTTATCAAACCCTCCTCTTAACATGTGTAAGGCGCAGCCTTACAAAGCCGAGGATAGAATATTCATAACAAAACCTTTTTATTAACAACAACAACTGGACACATAGCATTTCGAGAGCAGTAATCACTCACGCTTCCCTTGATTGCTCTGCAAAATTCCATCAAACAATCCATGGTCAAATTTTCTGCAAAATATCTTGAATGGGTTTGAAAATAACTTTTTCTCCCTAGACAGACATATAGGAAGCATATTACCTGATGAAAGGACCGTGGCCATGGCTACCCATCACTAGAAAATGTGCTCCCAGCTTTTGAGCAGTTTCACAGATCTTCCCTTTTGGCTCCCCAATCACAACATGGGTTTTTACCCTCACATTGTAACGATTGCAGATATCCAGAGCTTGCTTGAATATCTTGTGGGTAGTCTTCAGTTCTTCACATTCAAGAAGATAAAATACCTCACTGCTCAAAATGTATGCTGCAAGACACAAACAGTAACACATTACTCATCAATGTATAATCCAATAATGCACAGAGAGTATTCTCACACACATTGACTCAATCTCTTTCTATTGAAATGGAGGCAGCTTACCAGGGCCAGAGGTAACAGAAACAGGGGGCTGAACATGAAGCAGCGTGAATGTATAGCTCTGTTGAGAATTAGTATGAGCAGTCAAGAGATGCTTACAAGCCCATTCACAGGCACGCATGCTCTCTTGGCTCTGATCCACCGCAACTATAATATTCACCATATTCATCACTTTATCTTCTGATACTTCTTCAACTTTCTCCATTACTCTGCAATTTTGGCTGTGAATTTTGCCGCTACTTTGTGATGGATATAGGATGTTCGTTTGGGCCATGCCCCGGTGCATTCCTGGGGCTGTGTAGACGTTGCCGTTGGTTTGCAGGATTGCCCGTGGCTACAGAGCAAAACTAGGTACTTATGGGGACGGCGGCTGATTGTTTTAACGAATGCAATCCTTCAACTATTTATTATCCATTGAATTATTTGATCGTGTTTAGTGCCCATCGATGTCAGAAGACTGTTTGTTAGGGTTGGTAGGTGGCCAAGTAGGACGGCAATAATCCCTTCGTTTGGACGGTATTTTTTTGGCAGAGGCAATGTCTATACAGTGCTGTGGATAGACATTTGACTATCTTTTATTTTAGTGCTTAGTAGACATTTGATTATCTTTTATTTTAGTGCTGAGTAGACATTTTACTCTATTTAAAATATGTATTGATTGAAATTGAGAATATAATTGAATTAATGATATCAAGTTTTCACAATTTATATTGTTTATTGTCAAGTGATTTTGGATGGATTCGATTGTTTATTGTCAAGTGATTCTGGATGGATTCGATTGTTTATTGTCAAGTGATTTTTGGATTCATTTGTGTGAGAATATTTTGCATCAACATTTAGGATCACTCTGTGATCCATCATTTTTCTCCTTATGCTCTCTGCTTTTATTGTGATGATTGATCATGAAGTGTGATGCAAAAAATTCTCACACAAACAAAATCAAAAATCACTTGGCAATAAATATAATTGAATATAATATTTTTAATTTTAATTAATTAATAAATATAGTTAAATGTGTATTTAGGATGTTGAAAGATAATATATTTTTTATTTATAATTTAGGGTAATAAAATAAAAGACCATTTTATTAGTGACACATTTTAGGATGTTGAAAGATAATGTTCTTTTTTATTTATAATTTAGGGTAATAAAATAAATGGTGATCTCACTGGTGACACATTTTAGGATAGCAATCTTATAAAATTCAGAATTATTTTCCTCGAGCATGAGGTCTTATAAAAATATTCAGTGTAGAATAAATTAATATAGATATCCTAAATGCATTTAACTAAAAGACATTTAGAGACATCAATCTCTAGACAGTATATTAAATCTATGACATAATTAGATAAGCATTGAGAGAGAGATCTTTCATGTTTTTTAAATAAAAAAATTATTAATAAAATTGTAAAGATTAGAAAAAAAATCAAAATAACAAGAATATAAAATTGTCTCTTTTGAGGTACATAATAGGTTTGTTGGATGATCGGATTTTCACAAGTTTTTTCAACTTGCTTTGACTATTTCACCATGATACTCAATCACATGATGAAGAAAACGAAGAGGGTGTAATTTTTTGTTGAGAGCCTATCCTGGATTCTCTTGACATTATTGATGTATGGGGAAAATTAGATGACAAGAACTGCAACCCACCTACTAGTGGTATAGATCTCACTACTTAGTAGCTTTATGTTTGATGAATAGGAGGCATTTCTAGAGTGTGCCAAATTGTGACTTATCTTTATTTTTGATTTAAGATGGTCTCGTTTGAACTTTGACAATCCAACCATCCATCAATCAACTTTTTATGGCAGCTTATGGTGTGGACATCACTTCAACAAAGATTTCATACCAAGGTAACATTACCATTTATCATTTATTGTTTCAGTCAATTATTGTTTGTTTGGCCTTCTCCTAACATAAGACATTTCCATCTTTATCATCATCATTTACTGTATGTGGAGGTGGAAATACCAAAATGGGGTTTGACTTAGGAAAGCCCCTATATAGCACAACCTTTCCCCCTCTTTTCCTATGTGCGTGACAAATCTAAAATTTTAGTCAACAACAAATCACAAGAAACACATAGTAGACTATAACCTACCATCTGGAGTTTTCAGATCCCAAAAAAGTTGCTTTTCTGGTCTAGGGTGGTACTGCCCTTGACCCTCAAATTTAGGCCCAACTTTCAATTATAGATTCCTCTTTGTATCCCCTTTTTAGATTTGTGTTTGTTTTGTCAATTTTTGTTTTTGTCTATGCGATAAATTACATTTTCAGATCTAGGGTTTATGTCAAATAGGCTTGTTAAAACACACATCAAAATTCTCTTTGCAACTCAAAAGGACCAAACCTTAGGTGATTGGATCTTCCTTGTGGTAGTTAGCCAATCATCAAACACTAGTTGGTTTGTGTTTGAATGCGGATTCAAAGTGAAAAGAAGATCCTAGTTAATTTACTTATTGAATCTAGGATCTTTTTTCCACTTCACACATAGTAGAAGCATGTGGAGAAGATCCTCATAAGATTGAGTATGAAGAATATGAAATCATTTAAGCTATCTTGAAGATTATGTCCTAACAGTAAAGAAGAAAAGTATTATATGTCTCATGTATCGTGTTGGCACCCCCAAAATTTTGATTATCATTTTGTGTTGTTTTATCTGTTGGCCTACCCTATACCTTTAATTGATCATTGTTAATAATTGAGCTAAGATATTTATCATGGGTGGTCCTTTGCCAAATTTCTAGGTGTAGTTAGATAGAGAATGAAAATTTGAGTTTGGTTGCCTTTTGAAGTTTTGAAAAATTCTCTAAGGGATGGGAGTTATACCTTTATGGGTTTTCACCTTCCATCTAGTCCAATTGGTTTTTCCCACAAGTATTTAGTTCAGTGGTGGATCCCCACAAAGGGTATAAAAATTTGGCAAAATGGTTGGGTAAAAGCACAAACTTGTGTCACACTTTCGGCCAACTAAACAGTTTCAGGTGGAATAGTTTCACCTTAAACAGTTTTAGGTGGAATAGTTTCACCTAAAACTACATAGCCTATACGTGGCATATAAAGTTTCGAGCGAAACCCTTTTGCCCAAAACAACAAAATAATTTTTTTCTTTGTCGATTTAAAATCTTACTTGATTTGCATGTATGCTTTTGACTAAAAGGGTTTTGACTCAAAACTATCTATGTTGTATCTTTGTTGGCAACCACCTCATCTTTTTTAGACATTTCTGACTTTCCACTTGAACATGATATTTTTTCAATGATACTGATTTTTTTCAAAATACTAAAAATAGCCTTTTATAGATCTGAGAGTCAAGAAACCATATATATACATATATTGATTAGTTTTAATATATATTTTACTTTAAATAATGCAAGTAGGCTATTAAAATAAAAAAAATGAGGTTTTAATTAGAAATTTAAGAAATACTAAAACATATTTAATTTTTTTGAAAAATATATGATGCACTAGAGGAGAGAATATTCTTCAAAAGAGTATAATTTTTTTTTTTTAAATGATAAAATAATTAGACAATAGTTGACGTCAAATGAAAACTATCAAATTCTGGTACATTTGACTTTAACACATTATTACAAAGAAAATATACATCAAAATTTTAATTTTTTTTCCATGCACTAGATATTGAAGTTATCTATTTGGGGAAAAAATCAGGGGAAAATAAAATTGTTTTCTATTTTTTTCTTGATGTCAACTCAACATCACTTTTTTTTTGAAATTTTTAGCAATTCAAAATATGCTCTTAATTATAAAAAAAATATCAAAACAATTTTTAAAAATTTAAAAAATTATAGGAATAAACTTCATCAAGAGTTCTACATTTCATTAGTTTACATCATTTTGAAATTCAAAACACAAAGACCACTTTTATGCGGTTGAAGTTGAGAATTCTTATTTTTGTCGGTCGATTCCTTTATAAATGTGTGACATAGGTTTGTACTTTTACCCGACGACTAAGTATAAGCCTTGTGGGATCTCGATACCAAAGTGAACTTTACTTTTTCAATATTTGTTTGATTCACTTGGATTTTCTTATTTTATGGGAAAAAGATACCCATTTGACTTAGTGAGCATTTCCATGTGAACCATCTTATTTTCATTTGTCAATGAACTTTATGTATTTCCACTTGTCAATGCTTTTTTTGCAAGCACAATTTTCTTAAAAGTCGGCTAAATTAAATCTTTGTGGATGGATAAAGTCCATCTTCCCACACCTATCCCCAATGACATCGACTTCTTTTTGTGGAATTTTCTGAGTAAGCTTATCCTTTCATATGCATTTTTCTAGTTCACTACCATTCTTTGACATTACTCCTTTTAAAAACTTCACTCATTTGAACTTCCACTTCAAAAGTTTATCCACTTTAGATGCTTTTCTCACAAACCTATTCCATCCCATTTTTTTGCATCTATACCATGCTAATGTCATCATGATGTCACCTCATTTGAAACCCCATAGTCTATAAATGACATATTTTTGGCATCATGATGACGTCACCCTTGGTGGCATCATCTGTGAAACTTTTCATCTAAACTGGATTATGTTGAAATGCACAAGACAATTGAGAGGGGGGGGAGGGGGGTGTGAATCAGTTGTATCAAATCACTTTACTTCTAAACTTAATCTTTTCACTTTAACTTCAATTTGTTATTAAGTGTGAACATAAAATACAAATAACAAAAAGCAAACACCAGAGACACCATATTTGCGTGGAAAACCCAATGAGGGAAAAACCATGGTGATGATTAACTCATAATATAGTACTAATGCAATACAAGATACAAAGGCTCACTACTAGAGGGCTCACTGCCCAGATACAAAGGCTCACTGCCTTCAAAGGACTCACTTTCTAGAAAGAGGCTCACTGCCTATAGAAAATGAAAAAGAGATAAATAAAGATCCACCAAAAGGGTTCCACACACTCGCAACTTTGATCAAAAGATTGCAGACACCACCAGCTCATTGCTTTCAGGAATCTAACATAATAAAGTATTGTTGCCTCAATTCGCTCTTGCACACTCTTCTTTTCGCACTTGTTCGCACACTTCTCTTGCTTTCTTGATTCATGGATGGATGGATTATCAATTCACTACAACTTGATTTGCTTTTATACCATCTTTATCCCTAGAAACATTCTCCAAGGTTGGCTATACAATTTAATTTACAAATTCAAACTAGGTCGGCTACTCAATATTCTTGCAGTGGATAAGAATGAGAGAGGACCAGTTACATATTAAATTTAGGACCCAAACAACATTTTGGATCAATCACATGCTTCCTCAAATTGATGCAAAAACTTAATGTAATGTGTAGACACCAGGTCGGCCAAACCTAATGAAAACACCAATGATCTTTCTAGTACACACATCTCCAACAAGATGATCACATGTGGATCATTCAACATGCTTCACCAGACATATTACCATCTTTGAGAATACCTTAGATACATCCGCAACAATTACAACAAAATTTATTCACAGAAAAATCTTCAATTGTCCAACCAAACCAACTGGCAACACACATGAGCTTTGGAGCAGGTCTTTCGGAGCACCAAAATACAAGCACGTTTGTCAGAACACAAAAACCATAAGAAAGAATCATCTCCTAGATCCACAAGATTTGAAACCAAATATTAGAATACTGTAGAGCAAAAACAGTTCTCCTAGTCCATAAACAAATAGTTTTTCCAAACTAGTTCACACACCGGTGAACATATCTTTTACTCTCCACTGAACCAGAAGCTAAAAATCAGGATATATTATCCATTGAAGCTCATGAACACACTTATAGATCTGCACAGGCATAGGATCAACATAGAAGAAATTCAAAGCACAATATCAAAGCACACTCAAAACACACTTCAACGCTACCTTCATTATTTCTCAAATTTTCTCAAAAGCACTTGGCAAAAACACAACTATAACTTCATAAATATAGCTCCATGTACTCTAAACACTTCTACAGTACCTCAACTATACAAGCACCATTTGCAAACAACATAAACTATGTTGACATCAATGACAACATTAATGACAACACCACCAAACACATCCATACTTGCAACAATCTCCCCCTTTGTCATTGATGGCAACACATGATGTGAAAAACCATCAAAGACAACACACATGATCTTCAGAAGCCACAACCTGCACAAGCATAAAGTTTTCACATGATTCTCTCTCCCCCTTTGACATCAATGACAAAGGAAATTCTTGCCATATAAAGCTCTGATCACTCCCCCTTAGGAATATACCCACATCTCATACTGCAACAATGCACTTCTCTACTCCCCCTGAGGAGTAGACCTCAATCATCAGTCCAAATCAAAAGAGTATGTGAGCCCACTGGACTGATGCACCTCCATGTTCACTTAGTGAACAGAGAAGGAGGGGCATTAACCCCTAACTTCCCCCTGAGATACTCAAAAGTATCCTTTGGAAGGGCCTTAGTGAATATGTTAGCAATTTTTTCCTTGGTAGGTACATATTCAAGTTTAACTTCATTCTGCAATACCTTCTCCCTCAAGAAGTGATACTTGATAGATATGTGCTTAGTTCTAGAATGAATCACTAGATTCTTCAAAATGTTTATAGCACTTGTATTGTCACACAATATACAGATAGGTTCATCACTCACCACACCTATGTCCATCAAGGTTTGCTTCATCCAAAGTACTTGTGTACAACAGGATGCTGCTACGATATACTCTACTTCTACAATGGATAAAGAAACTGAATCTTGTTTCTTGCTCAGCTATGAAACTGGTCTTCCACTAAGGAAGAATGCACCGCCACTTGTACTCTTTCGATCATCTACACAACCAACCCAATCTGCACCAGTCTAAGAATTCAATGTGAAATCATTGTCCTTCAGATACCATAGCCCATAATCTGGAGTTCCTTTAAGATATCTAAATATCCTCTTCACAATTGTAACATGTGCTTCCTTAGGTTCTAATTGAAATATTGCAACTAAACATGTTGCATGCATGATGTCTGATCTAGTAGCAGTACGATACACAGTCCACCAATCATGGATCTATACATGCTCTGATCAACTTTAGCAGATTCATCATCCTTACTCAGCTTGCATCTGATTACCATAGGGGTACGGATCGGTTTGGAGTCATCCATCCCAAACTTCTTTAACAATTCCTTAACATAATTAGATTGTGAAATGAATATCCCTTTGCTAGTTTAATTTACTTGAAGTCCAAAGAAGAAATTCAATTCACCAATCATAGACATTTCAAATTATTTTTGCATCTCTTCAGAAAATTTCTTACACTTACCTTCATTTCCACCAAAGATAATATCATCAACATATACCAAAACTATCAACATCTTGTTTTTCTCAACCTTGAAGTAAAGATTGTGGTCTACAGACCCTTTGTTGAATCCTTGCTTTGTCAGGTACTATCCAATCTAGAATACCAAGCTCTAGGAGCTTGTTTAAGTCCATATAATGTCTTATTTAGCTTATAAACCATGTCTAAATTGTCTGACAGTTGAAAACCTTCTGGTTGCTCCATATATACTTATTCTTCTAGTTCTCCATTTAGAAATACAGACTTGAAATCCATCTAATATACTTTGAAGTCTTTATGAGCTGAAAATATCAAGAAAATCTGAATGGCCTCCATTCTTGCTACAGGTGCAAAAATTTCTTCAAAATATATTCTTTCAACCTGTGAATATCCTTTACATACTAGTCTTGCTTTATTTCTTACCACTTCACCATCTTCATTCAACTTGTTTCTGAATACCCATTTTGAACCAATTACATTCTTGTTTGCAGGTCTAGGGACTAGTTCCCATGTCTCATTCTTCTCTATCTATTGTAGTTCCTCTTTCATTTCTCTAACCCAACTTTCATCATTACATGCTTCACTCACAGTCTTAGGTTCTATCTTAGAAAGTAAACACAAGTTTATCTCAACCACTTTGCTTCTTATCTTCACTCCTTCACTTATGTCTCCAAATATCTAATTCTTCGGATGATTTCTCTGTACATATTTAGGAGTCTTAGGTGCAAGTTCCAAAATTTCTTCTTCATCACTTTGTTCTTTCTCTTTCTTTTCTTCTTCTTGTATTTTCCCATAGATAGGATCATCAAGTTCAACTTCATTTATTTCCACTGGTCTATACATAGCTTCATCAACCTTTACATTAGCACTTTCAATTATTTTCCCCAGTCTCTTATTAAAGCATCTATATGCCTTGCTGTTATTTGAATATCCAAAAAAAATTCCTTCATAACATCTAGCATCAAACTTTATTTTCATCATCTCTTCTAATGTAGCATCTACTTCCAAATACTTTAAAGTATTTAATAGTAGGAGTCTTACCAGTCCATAAATCATAAGGATTCTTAGTGTTGTTACCTCTGATTTGAACTCTGTTAAGAATGTAGATAGCAGTGTGGATTGCTTCTCTCCAATACACATTAGGAACATTTTCTTCTTTCATCATAGTTCTAGCAGCCTCTTGAATATTCTGGTTCTTTCTTTCCACAACTCCATTTTGCTGAGGGGTTCTAGGAGCAAAATAATGTCTCTTTATGCCATGCTCTTCATAGAATGCATTGAACTCACCATATTTAAATTCTCCACCTCTATCAGACCTTAAGCGTTTGATTCTTAGTTTTTCCTCATTTTCTACTCTTACCTAAAACACCTAGAATCTATCAAGAGCCCAAGCCTTTTCTCTAAGAAAAGTAACCCATGTCATCCTAGAGTAATTATCAATCAAGAGAAAAAAGTACCTATCACCATTTAGGCTTCCTGTTCTTGTAGGACCACAAAGTTCTGTAATGGATTAGTTCTAGCATTCTGGTAGATGATTTTTCCTTTCCTTTAAAACTATTTCTTGTTTGTTTTCCCAACTAGCAACTTCTGCAAATTGAATTTGAAGTCTTTGTGATTCTAGGAAGATCTTTGAAAACTTCCCTATAATTGATCCTGACCAGATTATCAAAATTCACATGTACCATCCTCTGGTGCCAGAGTTGACTCTCATTAATATGAGAAACAAAACACTGACCATCACCACCCTTAAGTTGATATATGTTTCCATGAGTTCTTCCAGCTGCTACCACAATTCTCAATCCTTTTCTGATCTCAAAAGTGTTATCCTGAAACACAAGCTTAAAGCCTTTGTTGCACATTTTTCCAACACTTAAGAGATTATGCCTTAAACCCTTTACATAATAGACATCATCAGTATTATGCTTCTCATCAAAACTAATTGTTCCTTTACCAACAATCTTAGCACTATAGTCATCTTCAAACATAACTATTCCTCCATCATACTTCTCAAGTTTAGTGAACTTACTCTTATCTCCAGTCATATGATTTGAACATCCACTATCAATTACCCAAAAGTCTTCATCCTATCTAGCATGAAAAGCAGTCACTAGAGTACCTTATGTTTCATCCTTCTTGCTCTTTGGACCAAATTCCTTTGCACATCTTCCATGGTTAGCAGCTACAACTTTATTTTCTAGGGCTAGAAATAAGCATTCATCCTTATCCTCCTCAAAGTCAGATTCATCATAAAAAATCCTACATCTTCTTTGACATAATACAATTTCTTGAACTTCCTATCCTTTTTATCTTTGTGATTATTGTTATCGTTCATGTTCTTCTTGTGTGTAGCTCTATTAGGACATCTTGATGCATAATGACCAATATTTCCACAACTGAAACACTTAAAAGGAAACTTACCTTTGTATTTACCAATACCTTTCTTCAATCTCCTTGTGAAATTTTCTTCCAAATCTTTCGAGTCATCGTCATCTGAGTTATCTCTTATCTTCATTGCTTTAAAATTTGTTTTAGTCTTCTCCTTCTCTCTTGCAAATTTTCTCATCTTGAATGTAGTCAAGACACTGAATAGATGCTCCTTAGTAAATGTCTTTGGATCATATGATTCTTAAAGAGTAGATACTTTGTCACTATAATTGTCTGGTAGGATCATCAAGATCTTCTCAATTATATCTTCATTTGAAATGGTACCACCTTGATTCTTGATTTTAGTTGCTATAAGTTCAACTCTTTGATAATAGCTTGCAATATCTTCTCTGTCTTCCAATCTCAAGTTCTCAAATTTTCGCTTAGCAATTAGATTCCTTGACAACTTTAATCTATCATTCCCTTCATAAATGTCTTTTAATTTTTCCCATACTTCATGAGCAGTAGCTAGAGAAATAACTTTTGTTCTTTTAGTTTTAGATAGAGCACTGAAGATAGCATACCTTGCCCTTCCATTCTTCTCATAAGCTGCAATCTCATCAACAGAGGAAGGACCACCGGTCAATATAACATACTTTTTCTCCACAACCTTCTAGGTCTTGAAACCAAGTGAAACCAAATAACCTCTCATCTGTTCTTTCCAGTCATTGTAATCATCTTTATCAAAAATAGGAATCTGCAACTTGTGTACCATTTAATCTACCTGAAGCGGTTAATATTTTCACTGAGGAACCAGAGCTCTGATACCAATTGTTGAGATGCACAAGAAAACTAAGAGGGGGGTGAATCATTTGTATCAAATCACTTTACTTCTAAACTTAATATTTTCACTTTAACTTCAATCTATTATTAAGTGTGAACATGAAATAAAAATAATAGAAAGAAAACACCAAAGACACCAGATTTACGTGGAAAACCTAATGATGGAAAAACCATGGTGAGGATTAAATCACAATATAGTAGTAATGCAATACTGAATACAAAGGCTCACTTCCAGAGGGCTCACTACCCAGATACAAAGGCTCACTACCCAGAATCAAGCGCTCACTGCCTTCAAAGGACTCACTGTCCAGAAAGAGGTTCACTGCCTACAGAAAATGAAAAAGAGATAAATAAAGATCCACCACAAGGGTTCCATAGACTTGCAACTTTGATCAAAATATTGTAGACATCATCAGCTCACTGCTTTCAGGAATCTAACACAATAAAGTACTACTGCCTCAATTATCTCTTGTGTTGGGGATAAGGAGTCGGTTCTATCATCAAGATAGACATCTAAGACAATAGTGCCTTAGTGATTTCAATTCAAAATCACAACAAAGACACAAAATAGCTATGCAATAAAGTGGAAATAGGCACAATGAATCCCCCATTGATCCTACTAAGGAAAGTAAATGCAAAGCTTATAACAGTTTCAACACAAGCATAGATTCAAGAAGAAGAATCAAACAACCATGAAAGAAAAAAATATGAACACATAGATATACGTGGGAAAAACCCTTTCAGGTGAAAAACCCCACCCTCCAAAACACTCAGCTCACATGTATTATTCAGTAACAAAAATGGTTACAATACAAAACCAGAGTTATGCTCTTCAGGAGATTACATCTTGTTCATCTGGAGAAAGAATACTGGCAACACAAAACAGAATCATCACATAGTTACAATGTCCTTATGACATACTGTGTATATTCCCTTCAAATCCTCACAAATGACTGTCATAGCTACCCTCATGGCCAGCCTAGCCTCTTGGCCTCACAGGTTCACATCTTACCAGATCTGAGAGTCTAAGTGTTCACGATTGAACCGCTCGAACACTCTCAGCCTCTTTCTGTTATCGCTCATCATTATCATCGATCTGCACACCATAATACATATACTGTGTGCCAACTTGTTCAGCCCATCCTTGCCTGCAATGATCATCAGGATAATAAATTATCCATCTGCAATCACCTATACTTCACTAATAACGTGCATCACCCAAGCATCATGCATCGAGCTGTACAACATTAAACAGGTTGGTGAAAACATGTCCGTCAACCTCCATTCAATAATGCAACCCAATTGTAAGCAGGAAATAAAGCTTCGGCCAACCAGATCATAAAGATCTTCCACATGTCACCATCTCATTCGTTGGTCACTCTAACAGTCAAGTCCAACTCGGTCAACCGAGCTCCAAGTCGACCGAGCTCCTACCATGTTACCGCCGAGTCCATTCGACCAGCTGCGATATGGCAATGAGCTCGCCTGAGCTCACCCAAGTCTTCACTGTGCTTTGTCTCTCCTCCCCACCGCGCTACCACAACCCTGTTGGCATTGCCTCACGGTATGGCAGTAACCGCCCACCAGCTCATCAATGGTCATACCGCGCTACCGCGAAGGCCACCAGGTCTCATCATGGTAGAGCGGTAACCGCTCTGGCAGACCGCCAGTGGTCTTATTGCAGCCACCACGGTCACTCCGAGCATCGACCATGATAGGGTGGTAACTGCTACTAGACCGCTGCCACTAACTGTCAACGGTTTACCGCGCCCACTGCGGCTTAAGAATAAGCCTCCACGATAGGGTGGTAACTGCTTCCTTTTCCAGCTTACCACCATAGCTCCGTTCACCATGTTACCTCGCCACCAACAGGAGTACCCCATGGTATGGCGGTAAGCCAAACCTCTGCCACTCAGCCGCTCATCGCGCAACTGTGCAACCCCCAAGAGACCTATACGGTAGAGCGGTAGCACCGCCCAATTGCCAAATAGAGTAAGGTGGCCTGCAGTAAAGTGGTAAACCGCACAACCGCACCACCAAGGAAAGAATAGGTAGTGATATGGCCGTAAAGGCCACAAACATGAATAAAACGCCTAAATCTTCAAGGGAAAAGACCAGAAAGTTGAGGTAAAATTTTCCAACATCTTGCACACTCTACTTTTCGCACTTTTTCACATAGATCTCTTGCTTGCTTGATTTGTGGATGGATGGATTATCAATTCACTACAACTTAATTTTCTTTTATACCATCTTCAACCCTAGAAACATTCTCCAAGGTCGGCTATACAATTTAATTTACAAATTCAAACTAGGTCGGCTAATCAACATTCTCGCGATGGATAAGAATGAGAGAGGACCAATTACATATTTAATTTAGGACCCAAACAAAATCTTGGATCAATCACACACTTCCTCATATTGATGCAAAAAATTAATGTAACATGTAGACACCAGGTCGGCCAAACCTAATGAAAACACCAATGATCTTTCTAGTACACACTTCTCCAACAAGATGATCACATGTGGATCATTCAACACGCTTCACCAAACATATTACCATCTCTACAAATACCTCAAATACATCCGCAACAATTACAACAAACTTCATTCATAGAAAACTCTTCAACAGTCCGACTAGACCAACTGGCAACACACAAGAGATCTGGAGCAGGTCTTCCGGAGTGCCAAAATACAAGCACGTTTTTCAAAACACAGAAACCATCAGAAATAATCATCTCCCAAATCCACAAGATGTGAAACCAAATATCAGAAGACTGTGGAGCCAAAACATTTCTCCTAGTCCATAAACAAATAGTTCTGCCAAACCAGTTCACACACCGGTGAACATATCTTTTACTCTCCATTGAACCAGAAGCTAAAAACTCAGGATATATTATCCATTGAAGCTCATGAACACACTTATAGATTTTCACAGACATAGAATCGACATAGAAGAAATACAGAGCACAATATTGGAGCACACTCAGAACACACTTCAACACTGCCTTCATTATTTCTCAAATTTTGTCAAAATCACTTGGCAAAAACACAACTACAACTTCATAAATATAGCTCCATGTACTCTAAACACTTCTACAGCACCTCAACTATACAAGTACCATCTGCAATAAACCTAAACTATGTTGAAATCAATGACAACATTAATGATAAAACCACCAAACATATCCATACTTGCAACAAATTATTTGTGTGTGTATTGTGAAGTTGGAAGTTTTGTTTCTTTTCCCTACATGAACCTGTTGTAGGTTAGGTTTTTGCAAAGTACCAAATGATGACCAAATTCTTGAAGTCTTCACTTGATAGCCAACTTTTGATATGTCTAGTAGTAGGTTGAAGTCCCACAAAGACCAAAAAGAGAAAGAAGAATACTAAGTGTGGAAGGCTAAGTGAACTAGTCCTAGATTAGATGACTATGGATGTTTCACTCTTCCCTAGTACACTTCCAAAAACCAACAAAGGTAAAGGAAAAATCTAATACATTTTTGAAGAAAAGGTAATATAATGTTGACTTCCCATGTGGCTTGATGGAAGTTGATATTCTGCATATAGATTTTTTAGGGACTCGAAGGTATATAGGACCTTGTAGGAATGGTGATGACATCTAGATATATCCACTAAGGTTCCAAAATTTCACCAAATCCATTTCAAGCTAAATTTTCTACTCGATACTAATAGGATCTCCTACATGGGCTTGATTATCATGTTGCATCCTAATCTCAATCATCTTCCCGTATCTTGTAAAGGGTTGGATTTCAATAAGAGGTAAAAATAAAGAGATTTATTCTCAACTACCGCCATTAATAATACAATCACTATTGCAACTACTTGTTCTTGATACATGGTTCCTTATAAGATATTTTAAATGTTGTTTGGTGAGAATTCAAGGAAGAAAAGTGGTGCCCATGTCTCATTTATTATCTACAAGATTTTTTTTGTCATGCAACACCTCCAAGATGTAGTTTCAATGGATTTCATGGGTAATTTCCCTTTTTTATTACACTCAAACCCATATATCATAAGTGAAAATATATGGCACAAATTAGAAGAAAGTTCTTTCATGATTATTGTCAATCAGATCTAATTTGTAGTGGACACTTGGCTAATGTGCGTTGACAAGGGTTGCGGCTAGGGTTTCCCATGTGGCAAGACCTTTTGAAATTATACAAACCTTCTTGTCATGGATATATCTTCCTTGGAAACCTTGTTTTGAAGGAGAGGAGAGGATAAAATTCAAGGGAGAGAGGAGATAGAAAAGAGAAGAACAGACATAACAAAACCAAAGGGTTCACAATTTTAGTTTTTGGTATAATTGTTGTTGCACTATAATGATTTGGGTTCATCCCAAAATTTGTAATAATACTTGTAACTATTGTATATTGGGTGACTAAAGGAAATTTTGACCTTGATTAAGTGTCTTCTTGTGTGTGGTGTATGTTTCTTGATGTACTTATGATTAGTTATCTAGCCAGATTACTTTAAAATACTTGTAAGCTTTTGCAAGATATCTTCTCAGAACAATAAAGGAAACATATGGGTATGTTCTTGGATTACTAAGTAGTCTCATTTGATATTTTATAACTATATGGAGTTTTCTTGAATGTATGTGTAGAGCCCAACAAGTGCTTGTACATTCTAGATAATCTAGTCTTTTTGATGTGTTGATTAATGTATAATCTCGGTTTTGATTATTTTTTATTTTTTTTGAATTTAGAGATTTTTGTTGTCCAATTAGATAAAGGAATTGGTCTATTATTGGTTGTATCTACTATCATCCTCAACATATTCTAAATACATCAACTTAAAAATATTTAGTTTTCTTAGTTTGTTTGTTCTACTTCCATGTTTGAATGTGTATAACATTTAAGGGGTTATTATAAAACACATTCTCAAATATCCATATTGAGGATTATATATTTATTGAGGTTCATAGCCTTACATATCCAAACTATTATATAGGTATATTGTGACACAAGTATTGGGATACACTATGCATTGGGTATAGTTTGTTGTAAGGGAGTATTTAGTTTGTTAATAATTATCCAACACCTCAGAGAAACTCTTCTTGGTCTTGTAGAGTTGTAAGTGAAGGAGGCTTTACCCAACTTAACCATTGATTCATAGTTTCCCAATTTGAAGATAGGTTTGTGGTGATCTTCCTAGGTTTGAAATCCTTGAAACATAGGATATTATCAAACCTTAGGAATTTGGAGCTTCTAGCTCATATCACCAACAAATTAGTGCCATTATCGGGGATACTCTAAATTAATGATCATCTTAAAAACCTAGGTTACTTAGTGACCATGATGCAACCAAAAAATTGTTGGCCTTTGGTTTTTAAAATCAAAATTTTTCTTTTTTTGATTATTTTATCCTTTAAGAAGTGGTGACCCTATCAAGGAAGATCTAGAAGTTTATTCTAGAAGATAAAGAAATGGAAAGAGATCAGTGCTCCAAATATCAAGAGATTCATGATGTTTCTTCTTCTTATGTAAAAAGGAGACAAGAACAATGAAAGGCTAAAAACCTAGGTAAGTCCCTATTGCATAACTCAAAAAATACTAAAAAAGTAGGTACTTCAGGTAGAAGATCTACTTCCAAATATTATGATTAATATACATTAGATGATTTAGTTGATAATAGGGTAAAAAATACTAGAATGAATTTTAGATATATTTATGTTAGGTATGGAAAGGAAAAAAATCCTAGTGGGTAATACAATAATATGTAATTTTGTATATGACATGAAGTAATCTATACCTTTTTGTTAGTGGTCCCTATCTATGACACTTTTGGTGGGGTGCTTCAACACCATATATTATACTCCTCTTTATTTTTTTGGTACTTGATGCCTAATATAAAAAACAAATCCTAGTGCAAAAATTATAGATATGAGTGCACCTTTGATTCCACCCATGATAAATCAAGGTGAAGGTAAACAAGATACTCCTCAAGCTTGTAAGGAGGAAGTAGGAACCCCATGTTCCAAGATGTTGAGCCAAATATTCAACTAGAGAAATGGATTTAGGTCAACACATATATCTTATTGATCATCTCAGATAAAGGCAACATAAAATAGAGGCAAAAATTACATTGCAATAGGCACAATTTTCTTAACAGGCCCTACAAATAAATCAAAATCATGCTCAACAAGCTCAATAGAATTGTTGAACACATAGATGTAGTGAGAGGGGGGGTGAATTAGTACTTAATCAAATTCTTTCCACTCATCAACAATTAATCAAATAAACCAATAAGTAGAAGAACACATAAGCATGCAACTAGAACACTAGATTTATGTGGAAAACCATACAAGGTAAAAACCATGGTAAGAAAGTTGCTCGGTTCTACTATCTAAATCTAGCCTCACAAATAAATTAAGTTTCACAAGAAGTTGTATGGTATTTAACCAAAGGAATTTCACAACTCCGTACTCAATATAACACTTACAACAAAGATTTACAACCTCAACATACAATTGGAATATTACAACACTTTTGTTACCTCCAGCTCACCGCCTTTGGTAGAATCATACATACAAATACTTCAATAAGCTTTGCTACCTACAACTCATTGCCTTCAAAACACATTTCCATTTGCATTCACACATTCTTCTTCGTATTTTCACATAAACTTACTGTTGACCTCTCAAAACTGATCTTTGCCACATTTCATTATCAAGAGATATTCTGCAGACTCTTATTCATACATTGTCTGCTCAAAATTTTTGCAACAAAACCACACACTTTCTCAAAATATTTGATCTTCTATTTTTATCCTCCACAAGCTTCAAAAGGTTTCTCCTTATCAACTATAAACATACAATATGAGATATACAACAGTCACAACAAGTCGGCTCTAAAAAATTTGTAGTAGAAGGAAATCACATGCAATTCAAATTAAAATATATTCAAGACCTATTTTCCATAGAACACATCTTCAAAATTAGCACACACATACAAACGCTTGGTGCAAGCAACACAACATGGCAAGTTGGCCCAAAAAACATGTAAAATATCATGCAACAACTCTAGATGAAAGGTGGTATTGAAGAGACCAACTAAATTTATGCAGATCATTCCAACATAATGATATGGCTTGTAAAAACACTTCTCTACACTCCTTTTGTTATTTTAGATCATTTATTCTAGGATACACACTTCATACGTAAAAATATTGATTCAAGACATACTCTTGTATGGGGGAGGATCACATACCATCTTGCAGATCATTTAGAGAACATCATGAGACTCCACCTTGCCTCTTATAACCTCTTTACACAAAATTGAGCAAGCGCTTGCTGACGCAAATCATTTGAATACCAATAGACCAACCTACTAGATTGCCAAAATGTAGACAAAACATTGTCATCTATAGAAACACCGGTGGTGCACCAAATCATATGAAACTTGAACTAAGAAAACACACAACTTGCAAGAGCATAAATCCAAAACCACAAGGCAAAAAAATATAATAGGGTAAAATGGGGAGATATTTAGTTCTTCCTTATGCAATCATTCATAGGAACTTAACTTGTACTTACTCTATTAACATCAAAACACTTTGCGGTAAAAATTATGCTTTGAAACCTAGAACATGAATACCTTACAGTTGTGTAGATCTATCCTTAAAACTACAAGACTATATCTTCATCTATAGAGGAATGTGGAGCATTTGATAGAGCTCTTGTGGTGCAAGTCTTGTGCCTTGAATAGTTTGGAGACATCAGCCAAAGCATTTTGACATCCAACAATGAACTTAGAAGGTAAGATAGTATAATAGCCCTTCAACGCATTTAACATACAAGTGCATGTAGTAGCAACATAGGTTGACATCAATGACAACACACTATCCACACATTTTCCAATAATATCCCCCTTTGTCATTGATGGAAACACTTACTAGGTATTCTATTTTCTCTCCCCCTTTGACCCAGATGGAAAAGTGTGGGTGGTCTTCTCCTGCAAAACTTATGGGCTCCCCCTATCTATACAAACTTTAACAATTTACCCCCCCTAAGAAGCGACTTAATCCAAAAAGTTATTTTATTTACATAGATGATATATACATAGAGTTTTGATCAATTGTTTACTTTTCATATTTACACATCAAAAAAACTTTGTCACAAAATTGTGTCTTACATCAAGATGTACTCATATCTAACCTGATGGAAGAATATTCTTATAAATTGACTTCAACTAAGTCAAGGAGCTATCCCATTGTTTCTTTGAAGAAATCAAGATTCGAACTTGAATTACCAACTATGCATGAATGTCTTCTGCTTCTTCCAAGGAGGATGGTAGATGATTCTTCTATTCAACACTTTTTGCTTCTACTAGGAGACTAGTTAGAGATGTTAACATTAGACTTACTACCTCCCACAATTGTTTTACTTGTCATTTGATTTACTCCCTTTGATCTTGCACTTTTTGTATTTGGGAGTGCAATTTTTCTACTTGTGCCCTTATGGCACCATCACTATCTTGCACTTGATTATATGTGGCAACCATATTTATGATCTGTACTTTAATAACATTCATCTGATCCTTGAAACTTTTTGTGGTGGCAGGCCATTGCAAACATAAAAAGATACAATAACTTTGCCTCATCCATACACTAATGAATATCCTTTATGCATTCTTGTAAGTTTTTCATGTTCCTTTGTGAACTTTCTAGAGGCTTTAGTTAGTCTGCTATTTATGATCTTCAACTCAGCTTGTTTCTCAAGAAAGGAAGAATGTTCTTTGAAAGAATCCATTAATGGTTTTAGTTGTTGAGTGGATGGTAGAGAGGAATCCCTTTTTGCATTTGGCATTTTTGTTTCCAATATTTTTATTACCTCTTGCAATGTCTCTAAACTATACACCTACTACTATAAGATCTCTTCCCTTACAGAGGAGTGGAAGATGTCACCAAGTTGCAACTTTTACAAAGGTGAGATGTCAGACATGTTGACTTGTCCATAAAACATTGGTAGTTGCAGCAACTGCAGAGCAATTACATGCTAATTTTTTTTTTGCTGCGACATGAAATCCTTGATGGAGTCAACAAGAGAAGTTGATGATGATTCACTTGGATTTTCTTGTGTACTTTCTTCAAAATCAGGTGTATCTTGCTTTATTTATTGACCAGGGTTATCTAGAGGAGGGCTATTTTGCACCATGATTAGGAGAAGCATGATCTTCACCATGTGTTACTTTCTCTTCTAGTTCCTCTTGTGCTTCCTACTGAATAGTGTCATATGGAGGAAAATCTATAATTATGGATACATGTGGTTTCTCCTCATACTCAACATCCTTTACTTATTCAAAGATTTTGTTTGTTACTCCCTCATTTTTCTTTTGTATTTTATCTCTACCTTCCTCTTCCATGCTCATAAGAGTATCTACTTTATATTAAATTCTTAGTTCTTGAGCTTGCATTTGAGGTATCTTATCATTTTCTTCTTGGGAAAAAGAGGATCCGACTTTGTCAAGAGCTTACTTCCTCAATTATTCATCAATTTCAATGGCCTTTTCTCTTTTTTATCTTAGGGCCTGAGCTAGAATCTTTGGAGATTTTTCAATGATTTCACTAAGAGGCACATTATATTTAATCATATACATGACTATTTATTTCTCAATAGTCTTTTGATCCATAGGAGGAACATCTAGATGTAGTTATGATATTTCATGTAGCAAGCTAAAATTCACAATTCCATTGAAGAGTGCCTCTAATTGGAGAGGATCATGCGGAGGTACTACCGAAGGATTTTTCTTCTCTTTTCCATTTGGTTTGGAGGTGCCTTCCTCTCCTTTTCTTCTTCCTCTTCGGTCTCTTTTGTCTCAACCTTTTTCCTTTTACCCCATTGCTTAGGCCTTACCTACCTTCTCTCAATGACCCTTGTTTATGCCATGGTTTCAAATGTAGCTTTTCTTCTAGTAGTAGCTATTTGTGTGTGTCTGGATGGTCAAAAAATATTTGTGGCTATAGATTTGGACCTATTGGTCCTTCTAGATCCTTGGTCTAGTGGTGGATTAATAAGATCAAGCATACGATCCTCTGTAGGGGTCTCTGATGCAACTTTTATTGGGATACCCCATTTCTTATGCAACTCACTTTTATGTTTGTTAAAGTGCTCCTTTGAGCTCTTCTTGATCATCTTATCCATGATTTCTCTATAAGTACCAAATTTTTTTGCAACTGGATCCTTAGGTTTTCTCAACAATTTTTTAACATATGCTTTGAATTCCATAGGTGAGACTTCATATGGAAATCTTGGAATCCAAGAGGTTCTTGGTTCCATAGCTTCTATGTAGCAAAAGTCCTTATCAACAAGAAAGGTAATCTCATATTTATGTTTTCTTACCAAATCAAAGGTATCTCTCTCCTTCGTATTTTGCAAGCTTGTTTATCAAGAAAACCTCTCATGTGGTTTTTGATTTGTGCAACAACTAGAATATGTTACTGCCATAATTTTCCCTTAAACCCATAAAACTCATTTAGAAAATATAAATTCAAACAAATGATCAGAGATCCGATCTTGAAGTTATATCCAATATTATTGATACTTTGAATTTTTCAAACAATTGTTCCCTCATCAATTCACACAAGTTAAAATACTTTCCTTCCTTGACCATTTTGGTATGTAGTATGAATTGCAGTACCACTTACAAAGCCTTCTCTGTTTGTATAATACACTTTATATGCAATTCCCATCATAGCATACTTAACACCCAGATCAATTATTTCATTGACACGTAGGGTTCTTTTATCAAATTTTGCGCTGATTAATTCTATAACCCTCTCTTTCTTGATTGCTTTTATCACTAGAACTGGTTCGGTTGCACATAAGCTAGTAACCACCTTAATTGCATCCTTAGTGATCCTATAGGTACTAGTAGAAAAATAACAATAAATGACTAAAAAAACTACTAAAAATTGCATATAAATGACTAAGCTTGGTCACGTGACCATTAGTAGTTTATTTCTAGTCATTTATAATGTGACCAAATTTATGACTTAATTATTCTTAGTCATTTATTGGTTGTTTTGATTGATCAATTTGGTAGTATATTTAGTTGTTAATTTAGTCATTGATTGTTGTTAATTGGTCATTTATTTAGTCATGGTAGTCATTTATTTAGTCATTGTAATCATTAATTACCATCAATTGGTAGTATATTTAGTCATTTTTATTCATTGATTTATGTCCATTGGTAGTATATTTAGTCATTTGTATTAACTAATTTCTATTCATCGGTAGTATATTTAGTCATTTTAATCATTATTTTGCCATCAACTGATCATATATTTAGACATATTTATTCACCGATTTTTGTTAATTGGTAGTATATTTAGTCAATTTAATTATTAATTGATGTCAATTAGTAGTATATTTAGTCATTTAATTGACTAATTTCCATTAATTGGCAATAAATTTAGTCATTTTAATTTTTAATTGCTGTCATTTGGTAGTTTATTTAATTGATTTTGTTCATTGATTTCTGTCAACTGGTAATATATTGATACATTATTTATTAGTTGCATAATGATTATATTTACTACTAGTTTAGTAGTAAATTTTCATTTATATGATATGAATAATTTATTAAATACCATAAATTGTATAATGCAAAAATAAACATATTATTAAACTTGAATTAAATCATAAAAGAAAATAAAATTATTACATATACGAACAAGCTACATCATTCTAGAAGTTAAAAGATTGATTCAACATCATGATAAAAAAAGGGTAATCTACAATAAAAAAATATAATGCAATTTTGATGAACTGTAAGATGTTCACATATATATAATAAAAAAATGTCAAAGTCTAAGAGTTTCTAAATACACCATGATAAAGATCCCTGAACAACACATTCAAACTACTACATAAAGTAGTGGGCCAAGTTGTCTAATAGCTAGTACATGATAAACATCAACTATGCCATTTTTTGTGCTCCCTTTAAGAACCCAGACAAACCACTATGCGGAAGCGACTACTACCTATCATGGACTCAAACTGGCTCAAAAGAAAGGATTTAAGAAAGTTTGGCTTGAGGGGGATTCTCTCAATATCATTAATAATTTGAAAAAATGCACTACCTCCTCTTGGACTACTGAAAATTTGATTAAGGATTACATTGATATCCTTAATTCTTTTGATGATTATTATATCTCTCATATTTTGAGAGAAGGAAATAGTTTGGCTGATATCTTTGCTAATTTGGGGGTTAGAGGGGCCTGAGAGTGGGATTTGAATGACCCTCTTCATATAGAGGTATTGTCACCATTAATCATGATGCACAAATCTAAGGGGAGTTATGATCTTGTATTGCATTCGGCATGCATGTTTATCATCACGTGGAAGGTTATGATATGGAGGAGTGGTAATCAAGATTCGTCTTGCCCTAATGGTACTGAGGAAGATATTTATAAGAAGTGGATTACTATGTTAATAAATCACCTTTGCCACATCTCTTTTCTCACACAGAGTGTGGGCATTCTAAGTGTTTCTTTCTCGAGAAGTTTCTTCACTATTCTGAGAGTTGCAAACATTTTTGACTCTGTTAGTTCGGCTACCATGGGTATTGACAAAAAATGTGTGGAGCCTTTCTTATGTGATGCAGTTAAGAAGAAATCAAAGGTTTGGACAATTCTTGAGAAGGGAGGGTTGATGCCTTATCTTGAGAGACTGCATGGTAATAACCCTTAGACGACTGCTCTGTTTGCCAAGAATTGGAATACCAAGGTTCTAAAACTTGGAGGTAGGGAGTTTGATGTTAACAAAGACCTCATAGCCCATATTACTGGTTTATCGACGAAAGGTATGAAGTGCTTCAGAGAAAAGAAAGAAGCACAAAATGCCATGAAAATCTTCTTCAAAGGAGAGGAAGCCCAGGACCTTAAAGCAACAAAGAGTGGGGGTTATCAGAGGAAATCTATCAAGGCCCTGTGGGGGGACGTTGCAGAGGAGATAATGCAGTTGATTTTTCTTGAAGGCCGATATTCTATGGTAAATTTTTATCACTTTGTCTAACTTAACCATTTTCGTCACAAGAAAAGGATTTCCTTTCCTTTTTACCTTTTGGCCTCTTTGGATGCTGGCATAATTGACCATAAGAAAAATCCAAAGAACCTTGTTCTTCATGTGGGGTTGATTCTCCTTATTTCTGATTATGCCAAAGCCTTTGAGGTGGTTAAGCTGCTTTCTACCCCTAAGGATGTGAAACAAAGGCAGGATAAGGGTTATGAGACTGTCAATGAGGAAGTGACCTGCAAAAATAGGAAAAGATGGAAGCTTATCTTGGAAAAGGAGTCAGAGTTGGACGATGATGTGGATTTTGTGTCAGAATCCCTAGCTACTATGGATGAAGATATGAGATCCCCTACTTTGGGGAAGCACAAAAAAGAGGATTCAAGCCCTAACAAGGGTTATGACACTTGCAGTGAAGAGCTTTTTGATGAAATGTTGAGTCAGAGCATAAAGGACATGAAGGATATGGCCAGGGAGGTGTTGTTGCCTCCCCTTGTTCTAAAAAATAGGGAGATGATTGTGGGTGATAGTAAGAAAAAGGTGGTGAGGTCTACTAGTAAAATGCTTGATTTGGATAATCCTCTTAAAATGGTTGGTGGATAGGATGTTGTGGGGTCTCTGGATGGAAAATAACATGGTGTTTTGGTCTCTTTGGGTGGGTATCAAGATCAGAATAAGGACAAGAAGGCTATGGATGATGTTGGGAAGGTTTCTATGGACTCTCCTATGGTGGACCCAGATAGGCAGATGAAAAGGATGGTGGTTACTGCTGAGATCGTGGAGTCCATTCAAAAAATCAAAATGCCAACTGTGACACCGACTGCGACGCCAACAAGGGTAAGGAGATTGTTGTTGATGTGGATAAGGTTAGCTCCTTGCATGAGGAGGATGAAGAGGGTAAATATGTTTTTAATATTGATAAAGAAAATATTGTTGATGTTTTGGGAACTGCCAAAGAGGGTTCCATTGTTTTTTATAAGCTTGTTAAATGGATTTTCCATGAACTTAATATGAATAATATGAAAGTTAGGGGTGTTTTGAGCAAAGCGAAGGACTCCTCTATTTAAGATCAGATTAATAATATGATGAATTCCCTGAAGATTATGGTGGAGGAAACGCTTTTGTTGAAGCAGAATCTTGAAGGAAGAATCCTCACCTTGGAAAATCACATTGAAAGGATTTATGCTAATTTGGACAAAGGAAGGGAGGGGAACAAAATTGGGTTTAATGCCGAATTTTTTGGTATTACTTCCCCTATGGATAGTGTTAAAAAAGTTAAGGATGTGGATGATAATGATGCTGATGGCAAGCTGATGGAAGGGGAGAAGATTGGTGAGAAGGGTGCTGATAAGGGCTATGTTTTGATTGGTGAGGTGAAATCAGGTGGGCCTAGGGTTAGAACCCATAACAAGACCAAAGCTCAGGTAGGTGCTCCTATTCATGATCTGTCTGTTGCTGGGGATGAAGGCGTTAAGAATGCAACCTATGATGTGGAGGCTGCAGATATTCTGAAAAACATGTAATACTGCTGGGTGGGGTCCTACTTTTTTGCTGAATTTTTGCTGTGGTCTTGCTATGGGTGGGATATTATTCTTTGGTTGACTTTATCTTTCATTTCAACTACTTTTTTGTGTAAAGGGTTTCAGACCGCCTCAAAACTCATTTTTTTTACCTCTAATCAAAACTATGTCATTTTTGTGCAAATATTTTAGTGGCCACCGTGTTAAGGTTTCTTCTTTCTCTTTCAAAAGGACAACTCCATCTATTTTTTCTTCATAAGCAAAGGGTATGTTACTTGTGACCTTTAAAATATTTACATTTGCATCTTTTGTTCCTTTCAATTTGACTCCATGTACAATAGATAGTGAGTGAATATGCCCAATGCCCACAACAACACCATCAAACAGATCTAACACCCCAACTTTATCCCCTTCTTGGAGTTTATCAATACATTTCTGAAAAAACAAATAAAAAAGACATTATATTGAGATATAAAACATTTGATAACACACATATAAACATTTGATATATATTTATAAGAAACTAGAAAATGACGATATGAAACCTGAAACCATGCACTTGACATATTAAATAAAAATTAACTTCCCACTATTTGATACAAAATGGATGTTAGATACAAAAGGTGTCAATATGTTAGTAGTCATGTACCATGAAGATGTGGATGCTACAAGGACAACAAGTAATCACTTGATTGAGGTTATTGAAGTTCTTGGAATAGAGGCTCTGAGAAAAGCTCTTTTAGATGAGCTTCGAGTTGTGATATATTTTGATGGGGCATATGTGAACTATAGGCATTTAGCTATTCTATGTGACACAATAACATATCAAGGTCATTTGATGGCTATTACTCAACATGGTATCAATCATAATGATATAGGGCCAATGATGAGATGTTCATTTGAGGAGACTGTGGATATGCTTTTGGATGTTGTTGTTTTTGTAGAAGGAGAGCCTCTTAGGGGTGTTATAGAAAATATCATGCTTGTTTAGTTATATCAATCTAACAATAGGAATGCTAAAAGTGCCAAAAACACCAACATATGAGTTTGTGCCTCAAGAGGTAAGGATTCAACTTCTTTACGAAAAAAACTGATCTTTTTTTTTCACAAACAAAGCCAAGAAAATTCTTGCATAAAAAACCTTAACTTATCTAAGCTAATAGGGGATGTTTTCTCATGAGAAGTAGCCTTACAACGTGTTTGATCTTTCTATTATCTATATTTGTCCTATAATTTTAAATCTATATACACAAGGTATGATATTTTGGTTATGGTAATTACTTCCACCAATGATTTGCTTTTGACTGGAGTTCTTTACTCAAAAGTACATTGTCTAATACATTCTTAATTTGTGCAGGAACAACCAAAGTGGTTGGAGATACAATCCATTGATGAACTAAAAATGAATGCAACATAAAAACAATTCCTTAAAGGACCACATCACAAATCTCTCTCTCTCTCTCTCTCTCTATATATATATATATATATATATATATATTCTCATATGCACCCAAGTGAACAATTTAGAATTACTTCATAACAAGACAGTTAACAAAAAGATCAATTGGCTTAATTTTGCAGTCCTAATTATTTTGGTGATACTAAAAGGTTAACAAACATATATGTGTATGTATTGATTTCATCCAAGTTAATATACACACAAAATCAAACACATACACACCTATATTGGGTCACCAAGAGATGCAAGAACATAAATACTTCAAGTCTTGCAATTTCGATGCCTGGGAAAAGTCTATGGCCTTCTCCAAATGGAGTAAAACTACTCCTTGGTGGGTCCTTTTCCTAATTATTGAAGACAACAGGGTGAGAAAATAAATACAGTTACCTATCACACTCATCTCTGTGTCACTTGAGAAAGACCCAAATATTGTTATTTTCATCTCCAATGAAATGACACATCACCTCATTATCAACATCGATGAAATGAAAATTGTTATAAAAAAATTGATTACTGAAACAAAGCTTCATAATCTACATAAATTCATAGATTTCAAATGTTTTTTACTTTTATGTACTTTAAATTGAGGAAAACATGTATAGTATCCAAATTGAAAATTTATCACTTGTAGGGAATGAAGTAAAATCATGTACAATACATAAATCTAGTTTGTAATTACCATAAACCATGCCTGAAATTTATAATGAAGCTGTAGCAATTCACCCAATGTGAAATGATGGCTAAGGGAATCTATAGTTACACAACATAAAATATGAACCCAATGTGGGAACATAAGTTTGCTACAAATTGCAAAACATCTGGCTCAATGAAGTTCCATGACTCCCTTGAGAATCATTATGTAAGGTTCATTTTAAAGCATTGAAATATGATGTTTATCTATTAGACTCCACAGTTTGGGAAATATAAAAGCCTTATAGAATTCATTGATATTAGGGCAATGAAAAGTGTTTTAAGAATGTAGAATCCATATTTTCCATATAGGTGTTATTTTTATGCCAGTGCAATTTATTATTTTTGATCATGGATTTGTATCTATAATCTTAAAAAAAGTTTTTGAAGAATTCAACTTACTTGCCATCTCTAGGGGTTGAATTTGTATGGAATTTCTTAGAAGTCTTCATCCAGGTGAATGGATCTGAAGTATGGAAACACACTCCATCCCTTGGGAATCAAGTGTCCTGAAAGAAGACATTAAAATTAGAATGATCTATTTCTCAAAAAGTGTTAGAATTTAGTTCTTCTTCTAAACTTTGTGGGTGTATTGGTTGGTTGATTCATTTATAGTCATATGCATATATAGTCATTGCACTAATTTAGCAATGTTGCTATTTTTATTCCTAATTTATCAAGCCTAAGCTCGTAGAATTTATGAGATAAGAAATTGTACTATGCTACTTGAAACCCTGTACTTGCTTCAAAAATACCTCCTGCTCACACATTTCAAAATAAATGTATCATTACCTAGATAAAAGGGGTAAAAAGAGAAGATGTCTTGTTTCAATCTCATATGAGTATGAAAATTTCACATAAGACCGAGGAAATGATAGTCTAGAATTGAATTGATGGGAAATTATACATTACTCCAGAATCATTGACTCAATGACCACAAAATTTATTTCTCACAACAATGGAAAATGATGGATCAAAGCAACAAACATTAAGACATATATTATAAAGTAGGGAATGAAAAATTAAATGGAAATAAAACCACAGAACCAATATCTTCATTTAACAAATAATAATATAATTGTTTTAGAATGTAATAAAATAGAAAAAAAATGATCCAGTCACGTACGGATTCCAAAAAGTAAAAATCACTAAAACACTGGCAAGTGACTTACTTCAATATTCTACACAAATCACGTCTTGTTGTCAATGTTGCAATGAGAATAAATGGGTAGAGGATACACGAAAATTTTATGAAATCCTACCATAGTAGAAACTTTTTAACATGAAACAAAACAAAACCAATCCCCTACTATTGTTGCTTCAATCTATTCAAAGTAAACAAAAAATGGATCTCAGAAATGTCGAGGTTTTAGGGCTACTAAAAAAGTGAAATTCAATTTTATTGAGAAATCTAATGGAAAAAAATTTCAACTGCTCGAAATTTAATTTCAAGCGTAATTTTTGTAATTTAAATGTACATCTATTAAGTTTATTATATCTAAGAAAGCATTTAAATTTGAAAAATTATTACATTGAGCTTACTGGGGGATGCATACCCCACAATAAAGAGGGACGATGCTCACAAAATTTACCAAATTAAAAAATTATTAAAAAAATAGATAAAGAAAAATATTCGCTTATAAGTACAAAGCTCAATCCAACAACAATGGAGACACAATAAAGTTGAACAAAGGGGAATATTACTAGAGATCATTAATCTACAGGTAACCTAAGTTGAATAATTTAAAAATAGATTAAAAATCATATGCAAAGTCAAAAAAAATACAATGACTTGAACTTCCAATGCCTGCAGTATCAAAACAAAAAGAAGATAAAACATTGGGAAGTGACTTACCTCAATATTTTGCACAAATGTTTTTGTGTTGTCCAAGATCCTAATGAGAAAAAATGGGTATTCAAAAAACCCTACAAAACTAGAAATTTCCCACCCCTACAGTTACTGCATTTAATCTATTCACAGTAAAGGAAATCTAAAAATATATTAAATGAAAGGTATTAAATGCTGAGGTAGTTTCAACCAATCGAATTTTTTTTCTGTTCAATTTATCAGTTGTTCTTTTCAACAGATTTTTCTTAGGTGTGAGACAATTTTGATGGGCTATGCCCACAATATATAGCCTATTGGTTAATTATCAGGTCCTAATGTGAAATAACCTATATCGGGTAGACTACACCATATCGATAGGAGTTACCTTAAAGTCCCTTTGATAAAACAATTCATATGAAAGAACATAAAACATCATCGAAGACACTACAACATATTGGGAGGAGATGCTTTAGAGTCCCTTTGATGAAATGATCCACATTAAAAAAAACATAACATTTATTGGCCAAAATAGTAAAGATATGATTTAATATAAAGTGGGTCCATAGATATATCAAAGTGACAATGAGAATTTGAAGAGATAGTTTCAAGACTTCTCCGATGGAAAGATCAAAGGGACTTCTGGATATCAGAGTGAGTTGTTTTAAGTCCCTTCAATGTAAAAAAAGATAGAAAGGGCATACGATTGATTTAAGGAATTCATTGGGGGGAGAGATAAATATTAGAAGAAAAAAATGTTGGTCCCTTTGACACAAGGATGCCATAGAGGCCATAAAATTCATGCAAGCAAGTACTAATGATGCCCCTAATAGGACTGATAAAATTTTGAATAAACTTATCTAAAAACCCTAACCCCAAGCCAGTGACAAATTGCATTTTGCTATGATTTCTTTATGCGCCCTATCACTCAATGTGTCATATAAATTTTCCACTTTTTAAGTCATCTTCTTAAGCTCATACTTATTATTGGGTCCTGAGGTGAAATAACCTATATCAAGGAGACTACACCATATTGGCAGGAGTTACCTTAAAATCCCTTCGATAAAACAGTTCACATGAAAGAACATAAAACATCATCGAAAACACTACAACATATCGGGAGGAGATGCTTCAGAGTCCCTTCAATGAAATGATCCGCATTAAAAAACATAACATTTATCGGCCAAAATAAAAAAGATATGATTAATATAAATTGGGCCCATAGATTCATCGAAGTGATAATGGGAATTTGAAGACATAATTTCAAGACTTCTCTGATGGATAGATCAAAGGGACTTCTAGATATTAGAGTGAGTTATTTTAAGTCTCTTCGATGTAACAAAAGACATAAAAGGCATATGATTGATTTAAGGAATTCATCGGGGAGAGAGATAAATATCGGTAGAACAAAATGTTGGTCCCTTCGATATAATGAAGGAACCTCCCCACCTTATTGAAATGAGAACAATATCTCGAGGAGAAAATTGGTGGCGATGATAGATTAATCAATGGTCGATATTCAAAAACATTAATGATACTTTTGATGAAAATAAATTTTGCATCGAGTGACATTTATGAACTAGAGCCGAATGACTTATAAACCAAATATTGGTTTATTTGGTCTTAAAAATCCTTGAGCATCCAGAAAAGAAAGAGACAAGGAATGTAGCAGTGGTTTAGGGTTTAGCGTTTAGGGTGTAGAAAGGACAAAAGACATGTGAAACAATCAATCAAATATCATGTGTTTTCAATTGGATATCAACTGACAAAATTCAGTTGGACTCCAACAAGGAGTTCCAATATGATTCAAACTAAAAAATAAACAAGTCAACCCTATGCTATGGTTAACCCATGCTTATAATCCTTTAGAACTTGGAGTCAAGGGTATAAGCCCTAATTGTAACAGACCTATGATAAAAAAATCAATCAATTTATATTACCGAATTTGGTAATTCAGGAGTTGCATTTTCAATCCAAAGAAGAAGACAATTAGTGGAAATATTGGTAATCATTGTTTCTATTATAGAATGCACAACAAAAAAGAAGAAAAATTGAAATTGATCATGGTGGAAAGGGTCAAAATAATTTTGAACTTATAAAACTTGAAGTATGACTAAGCCAGAGAAAATAGCAGATAGGGAGAGAAACACTACAAGTTGATGAGGAGATTTGAGTTAGGGGGGTTAATTGACCAATACCTTTACCATTTATATCAAAGGGGGAGAATTGAAGCAATAAAACATAGCATGATCCAGAACAACATGATAGTACTAAAGTTAGGGGAGCATAACAATAAGGGGGAGCATGACAAGGAATTCTACTTGTCTTTTCACACAAATTGTTTAATCGTATAGGTTAAATATTTTGTTCACCTAATGTTAAGATATCTATATGTATTATTAAATCACAGATGTTTATTATTGTTTCCTTCACACAATCATATTCAATGCATGTGGAGTCTAGAAGTTGTATTACAAACTAAAGTTATCCAAATATCAGAGAAATGACTAGAATTTATTGCCAGGATTTTAAAGATTTGTTTACTTTCACAGGTATCTTGTTGCATTATTTGATACCTATAGACCTTGCTTGATTTTTTTCATATCTAGCAGCTCTAGAGAAGTTAAAAAAGTCTAGCATCTAGAAAACATATAGGACATACAAGAAATTATATTATAACTAAACAAAATTAATTTCAACCGAAGTAAGAAAACTAAGAAGAATGATTGAAACCTTACTTTAAATGAACTTCAAATCAGTAGTGAATATCTCAGGTTTTGTATATAATGTACCAGTAGAATAATGATGATTACATTCAGAAATGTATCAGTAAAATAACAATGAATAAGCACACCTATACTTAGATCTTTATTACATTCATTAATAAATTACACCATATGTATAACCAAAGTCTAGGTGACAAGCTAAAAAGTTAAGGTGACAAGCTAGTTAAGGTGACAAAACATCATCATAATCATCTGCATTATCAACAAGATTAGAATCTTGATCACTCGTGTCTACATTTGCTTGATTTTCTTCCTCATCCTCATCTGTGACATGCAACAAATCCTCTCTCCCAATCTCTTCATTGGTAATGAAAATCTCTTCTTCAAACACTCCATCATCATCTTCATCCACTTCTTCGAATGTTTCTTGTAAATTAACATATTAACCATCAGACATTATATCGACAACTTCCATGATTCTTTTTTCAAATGAGACTCTGTTTGAATGACACATGACCATCATCGGCTTCTTACATCATCAATTAGAAATTATTGGCTAATTTGAAGAGGGGAAACATACCGCTCATCCGTCTCTTATAAAAATTTCAGTGTATTTGCGCATACAAATTCATACTCTTCAAATTGTACTGAAGATGGTCAAATCCAATTACAATTTAATAATATAGGACTATTTTCACCAAAATCCACTTGAATAATTTCTTGGATGAATCCAACATAAAATTTCTTCTTAGTTTCATGAAGAAATTCAGCACTAACAACACAATCATAATTTGTCTTTCCTTTGTCTTTTTCTTCCACTCTTAAATGACTACCATAGGCCCACATTCCACTAAAATGCATAGCCCATAAATGTGGAGATTGTGAAAGCTCACTTTCCTTCGTTGTTATATCTTGACCTTCTTCTTTTGCATCAATGACTGCATTAGCAATCCATTTTTCAAATTTTGGAAAAGAATCACCTCCAATCAAATCATGACATTTACGCTTTTGAGGTTGATGTTGCATCCAAGTTTGATTATCTTCTTCATATTTTCTACATAGAATATTAACATAAAAATAGTAGGATTAATAGTATAAATGTGTGAATGCAACTGAATAAATAAATTATTGTGTAATTTTCTTTTACCTACACCACTTATCAAGTGAAGATGTATTTTGAAGAATATAGGCATGTATCACACTTCTTTCTTGATGTGATAGCTTGAAGCGACATCCATTTCCTTCTAATACTTCACATGCAACTCTCTCATCTTCATCATCATTCCATACACATCAATTGAAATTTTTAAATCCTTCAGATATTCTGTGCAAAATTCCATGACCTCTTACATTGAATATCCCTCAGACATGTTGCCTTCCAATTTTTCCCTAGTACAATTTTTTTTTTTCAAAAACTTCATATATCATTCTATAGGATACATCCATCTTGTTCTTACTGGGCCACAATGCTCTAGTTCATATTCTAGATGTATCAAAAGATGCATAGAAATGTTAAAGATTGTTGGTGGAAATTCCCATTCCAATAGACAAAGGGCTTTAGCAACCTCCTCCCTCAAACTATCAAAGTTCAAAGGATCTAATACATGTAAACTCATTCTCTTTAATATTAGGCCCAGCCTTATAATTTCCAATCTTGACCCCTTTGCCAAACTTGATGTATTTACGACAATAGGTAAAATATTCTCAATTATGACATGATAGTCATTGGTCTTGAGGCCTCCTAAGCTATTAATGTTAGTTTGGATTCTAATACTACTACTTACTATCTAGTGGGAAAGCGAGTCTGAGACATCAACTGTAAGAATTATGCACATTGTTCCTTTGTCCAGACGTAAGGAGCACTAGGTTTTCTATATTTTTCATGATCATATTTTTCAACCTAAATATTTTGATGAATCTTTAGTTGTTGAAAGTCTTCATGTGATGAAATAGTATCAAAAGCACCAAAAAGAGTTTCTATAATAGCATAGGTTATATTTTTCTTAGTATGCATAAAGTCAATAGTGTGCCTAATGGCTATATCCTTAAAGTATGCAAACTTATAGAATATGCAAAGCCATTTTACACCACTTTCATTACATGGATCATATCTACTACTAGAAATTTCATCATTTTCAATTATAAATGATATTATTTTTTGTCTATTCTCAACAATGTAATCACCCGTTATTAGGAATGGTGCTTCACAATTCTCTTCTTGACCATTGAAATGTGTTTTTTGTTGATGATATGGATGATCCATTTTAAGGTAAGCATGATGTCCACAATAAATATAATTATGCAAACTTCTTGAGTGCCTCACAAAATTCTTAAAGTTGCAAGCAGGACATCCATGGTATCCATGAACAGTGAGACCAGACAATGTGCCATATGTAGGAAGATCATGAATCGTAAAAAATAAGGAAGCTTTTAAAGTGAATTTGATTGAATGACCATCCCTTAAAGATTGAATTGCTTCAATTCCTTTCCACAATTCCATAAACTCATCATATAATGGCTCTAGATAAGCATCGATTGTATTTGAAGTCACACTTTTCTTTCCTGGTATAATCAATGATAGCACTAAGAAAAATGATTTAGTTTTTAACCATGGAGGCAAGTTATAATTTATTAAAAATACTGGCTAAATTGACCATTTAGTACTTTGATCTGAGAATGGGTTCACCCCATCTAGAGCCAAAACCAACCTTATATTATGAGGATCTTGAGAAAAATCAATCCATTTATTATCGAATTCTATCCATGTCTTAGAATAAGGAACATGCCATTTTTTTCCACCAGTGCTCTTATTTTGGGCATTTCATTGCATAAGTTCACCAATATCTCTACACCTATACATTCAGAGTAATCATGGGATTTTTTGAAAGTGGCGAAGAACCTTTCTAGGAACCATCGCTGATTTCAACCCTTGTCTATACCTTGCTTCATGATATTTCAGACATTCACTCTCACTTGCAAGATTATTTTGAAGTAATAAACAACCATTCACACATGTGTGGATGTTTTCATACCCTAAGCCTAGCTTAGTGATTTTCTTTTAACATTGAATTTGTTTTGTTGGCAATGTGGAGTCAGGTGGTAACAACAAACTTAATAATGCCAATAAATGATCTACACTCTCATTTGTCCAACCAAGCACCAATTTCAAGTTAAGAATTTGAAGGATTTTTTTTAAATGACTTAACTTGCAATTAGAATACATAGGCTTTAAAGCATCCTCCATTGACTTGGCCCAATCATCATTTAGACCCTCATTCAACATTCTATCAACTTCAAACCCTTCGTGTAACATGATTTCCTCTTCATCTATGTTTGGTGCCACTTCATCTATGTTTGTTGCCTCTTCATCTCCCACACTCTACAATTTTATCATATCTTCATAATAATTGTAATCCCAAGGGCTTATACCACTATACCCATATCTTATCATATGTCGATAAATCACATTAATTTTTTTCACCTTTCCACCAAGACAGTCATTACATGGACATGGATATTTGTCCATGTCCCTCTCATCAACTACTCTCTCATCATATGCATGGCATGGATCCATGGTCAACCTCCGAAATTGATCCATCTGTAATGTTCTACATTCCAATATTAATTTAGTTTCCTATTTCAAGAAAAAAATAGAAATTTGAAAAACTTAACTTACTCAAGATCTAATACATGTAAACCCATTATGTTCAACACTTACCCATAATTTAGAGCATTTCATAGAATTAGGATACAAAGCACTCTACAGAATTAGAATTAGAGCACTCTGCAACAATTCAAATTCAAGAAATATAGCTGGGCATCACTCTACAAAATTAGATGTTTTACCTCTACATAAATCTCTATGGTCAGTTTTGTGCATTTTTTACTTGTAGGAATCTCAAATATCAATGGCTAATTAGCAAGAAACATAACAACTACTCTTCCCTCATTTTTTTACCCATGTGCAAGAGGCAGAGATTAAAAGTATATGCTATAAACTATATATTACCAGCACCTCTCCATTTATATTTCTAATATAAAAAATATTCGTTGTAGTAAAAAAAAACAATAATGGTCAAATTGTAAGACACAAAGATAAGGAAAATATAGGGTGTTTGTATACTATTTTTTTGCATTTATAGGAACATGTAATTTTGAAAATCTTGTTGATCATGTAGACTTATGTTTAGTTTACATGTCATCTACAATGTGCATAAAAGAAGACCACGATGACTAGAAATTAAAAAATGTTACTTTTATCCATGTTTTATTGAGGGCCTTCCTTGTCTAGATGATAATTAAAGAAATGATTTAGCAATGAAATACATAATTTATGCTTGTTCTATTGATGAACCATAAGCATTTAAACATATGGGAATCTTGTCAATGTTAATGAATACACAAACACTAACAAACAAGCTAATGAATTCTTTGTTGTAACTTTGAGCATTACTTACTAGCATAAGTTATTAACATGTTGATATAAGATGACTTGTTCTAATAATTGATATACTCCCATGTGTGGAAATATAGTATAAGTTAAAATAGCTTGGTGACCACATTAAATTCATGAACTAGCATAAATTTCAACTATGCCATATGAGACCATCTTCTAGGATTCCATGCAAATAATAGATTAGGCTTGCACACAATGTTACCAAAGCATTGAGGTCTAGGCTAGGGAAATGAGCGCGTGGTTTAATGGAAAAGTGATCAAAGGAATTAAAATTTAGATGCATGTCACAAGTTCAATTCCCATATGCTCCAAAATGCGTAGAAGAAACTAATGAAAAATAGTCTGCTAAAATTAGAATTGCTTGTATGGTTCTGGTACTCAGTTGCCTATGTAACTACTATAAGTTACACCAACCAATAACAAATTAATTATAATATACATGCACTACCCACGCCATGAAGACTTAGTGAAAAGGAGCCTCAGGGATTAGGTTGGTGAATTAGTTACAAAATTAGAAATTAATACCATACCCATGCATGATAATATGGAACACAAATAGACAACTTCAAGATATGGTCACTACATTGTATTGATTATACAATGAATAAAAGCATCCAATTCTTTTACAATCTCAAGAACTCCAAATTTTTACATGGTAGTCAATGAATTATGAAAATATACCCTCCTATTTATGTAACTCATCTCTTATAATACACTGATTTTGTTCCCCTAGATAGATACATTTTCCATTCAGAAAGCTATAGATTTTGTGTTTAATGTAATGAGGGTTTTGAATTACCTCTGAATTCACTGTAGAGGGTGTTCCCAAATTTGACTTCGTTGTGGAGGGCCTCGCTGACTTCAAATTCATTGCAGAAAATGCTGAATTCCTTGCCCACCTTTTTAGAAGTCTCTAGGTCCTCTCTAAACAAGCTTTATCACCCATGCTAGTAGCTACTATAATTATATGTTAAAACCCAAAATGCCTCATGCCATCAAATTGGCACACAAACCATCTCTGGTTGGCTCTGACTCCATTAATAATTAACAACCCCTCCTTTTGTTTGTAGAGGTGCATTGTACAAATAATCCCAATTGTACTCCCCACTCCCTCCAACAATTTCCCAATTCACTATTAACCCTACATGCAATACAACCCAAACCTGCCAATAATTTCCCAATTCAAAATATTTTTTTAATTACCCACTTTAATATCATATTGTCTAATTTTTATTTTTGTGACTAAACATTTAGTTGTGTTTTTTACCCGATGGTCAAATTAGTCATTTATTTAGTCATTTATAGCTGTGTTGCAAAAAAATAGTAGAACTTAGTCATTTTTAGTTGTCGTGACTAAAATTTTTAGTCACGTAGTCATTTATTTTCCAAATTCTACTAGTGAGGGTTTGTCCAAGTAAATAAACTCATATTTTTCTTAGAATGATTCTTACCCACTCAAGATTGTCACAGAAGTTTGGAAAATATTTCCATACGTCCAACCCTTTTGCTAGCACATTTGTAAAATTTGGTTTGTATCCAATATAATCATCATCCATCAAGGTATGCCTCAACTCTTCAAACTTCATCTGATCAATTTCATTGATAGGAGCGTGAATGAAAATTCTTACATCTTCTATGTACACTACATCAACAATAACTTTGGAGAATGCACCATCCTTATCTACCTCCATTGCTTTGAATGGATACTTATATTTCAATCTTAGTTTCTTAGAGATATCAACCATTTGTGGAGTAGCCATTGAAATTTATTTTAAATTTTAGAAACTATGGTTTATGAGCAATTTAAAAATATCTCTATGTTTTGTTGCTAGGGTTTCACCTTCACTATAATTGCTCTTCAATTCACAAGCACCTTTGATTGCCTTCTTCTCTTCTCAACTCTGAATGCAACTTCTTTGGTTTCAAATGAGCTTAGGGAGTGTGAATGAAGCATGAGTTACTTGTATTTTCCCTAACTTTCCACAATTAATGTACCTTGTCCTTGTTAGGTAAGCAATTGTCAAAGTGTTATGTGCCTTCACAAAGAAGCAAATTCATTCCACAGTCCTCAATAAATAATGTTTTTTCTCCAAACATTTGATCTACAAATTACATCTTTCTCATCAATCAAATTATTCAAATTATATTTCATGTTGTAATGGCCAAAATCTTAATCTTTCTAGGGGACTGAGAGATTTTGCAAATGATAGCTACCCCTGAGCCAATGTTCTATCTCAATCAATCATGAGATCTTGTACACAATGCACAAGCACAATGTCATTCTTCATTCCATTGTATTTCCCTTGTTTCTTTCTCCAAACTTTTGTGGCATCTTTCTTTTCCTCTATCTTCTTTCATTGAACATGTGGTTTCATAAAACCACTTTTACAGAATCTTGCTTTGTGCCCAAAGTTATTGCATTTGAAGAAAATAATATTATATTAAGGGGCTAAACCATTTCTTCTTATTTTAGTTTTATAGTCAACAACCCTATGACCAAACTTATTGCATGCATAGAAGTAGCCATGAAAGGAATTAGAAACTAAAAAATTATGTATTGAATGCACAAAAGAGCTCTTCCACATATAATCATTCCTTCTTGCCTTAGTTCTAAAATTACTAGCCTTATGGCCAAACCTGTTGCAAGAATAACAATAACCATGAAAGGATTGAGAGAATCTGGGAGTAGTAGTCTATTTAGGAGATCTCTTGAATCCCTTCTTTTGATTATTGACCTTTATGAAGCCATCATCCAATTCCTTCCTATCATCTTTAATCCTTTTAGAGTCTTCAATAGAGTCCTTTTCCTTTTTTATTTCAAGAATATCAACCTTTGAGTTCTGACCTTTTTCAAATCCAAGACCACCCTTATCCTTTAAAGATCTTTGACAACTAATTATCTCATCAAGAATGTTGGTGCTTTTCTTGAGTTTCAAGACTTTGTCTGTTTGATTCTTTTCTTTCTCCAATTCTTTCCTTAGGGAGATAAATTCTTCTTTGAGTTTGGAACATTCAACTGATTTTTCATTAAGCTTATTGTTCAAACAATTTGCAACCATTTTACCTTCTTCAACTTAAACTTTCAAATTGATGATTGTCTCTTTTGATTGTTTGAGTTTTATCTTCAATTCTCCACTTTATTTTCTTACAATATTCAAATCATCCAATGCTGAAATAAGTTCTCCTTCAAAGTCAACTTCACAATCTTCTTCATTAAAATATTCCATGTCTTCATGCTTATCAACCTCTAGAGGATTCTTCTCATTTTTCAATGCTTTGGTTCCCATGTGTTCCACTCAAGATCTACCCCACCTATTAGACTATATCAATGCCCTTGGATCTGATACCAATTTTTGAAAACACAAATGTGCTAAGAGGGGGGTGAATAATTACTTATTCAAATTCTTTCCATTCATCAACAATTAATCAAATAAACCATAATAATTAGAAGAACACATAAGCATGCAACCATAACACCAAATTTATGTGGAAAATCATACAAGGGGAAACCATAGTGAGCAAGATTCTTGGATCTACTGTCCAAATCCAACCTCACAAATAAAACATTTTACAATATTTTTTATGGTCTTGAACCAAATGAAGTTTACAACTCCTTTCTCAATATAATACTTACAAAATAGGTTTACAACGTCAACATACAACTAGAATATTACAACACTTATGTTACCTTCAGCTCACTTCCTTTGGTAAACTCACACATACATCTACTTCAATAAGCTTTTTTTCCCATGACTCATTGCTTTTAGCACACATTTTCATTTACATTCACACATTCTTCTTCACAATTTTACATACACTTACTATTGACCTCTTAGAACTAATCTTTGCCACATTTCATTATCAAGAGAGATTTTGTGGACTCTTATTCACACATTGTCTTCTCAAAACATTCACAACACACTCACACACTTTCTCAAAATCTTTGATCTTCTATTTGTATCCTCCATAAGCTTCATAAGGTTTCTCCTTGTTGGCTACAAACATACAATATGAGATATGCAATGATCACAACAAATCAACTCTAAAAAAAATTGTAGTAGAAGAATCACATGTGGTTCAAACTGAAAGATATTTAAGACCTATTTTCCATAAAAAACATCTTCAAAATTAGCACACACATCCAAACACTTGGCATAAACAACACAACATGTCAAGTCGGCCCAACATGCATGTAAATTGTCATGCAACAACTCCATAATAAAGGCGATACCATAGAGACCAAGTAACTTTGTGTAGATCATTCCAGCATAATGATATGGCTTGTAAAACACTTCTCTACACTCCTTTTGTTATTTTAGATCTTTTTTTATAGCACAAACACTTCATACCTAAAAATATTGATTCAAAACATTGGGGTGATCCCACAAAGCTGGTTTACAATTTTTGAGAGGAACTGATTTTTGCTGAAATCGCATATTTTTATAAAATATAATGATTTAAGCCTTTAAAAGTTCCATTTTAAGGATTCCAATTGAATATGGTTTATCAAACCACCTTAGATCAAACCCCCTTGGATAGAACCTCGCTAGTTTTAAACCATACCTATAAATGAGTCTCCTTTACACCTATCAAAATGTTGATAAAAAATCACTTTTGATTTACCTTTTGGGGGATCAAAAGAATTCATTTAAAATTTATTTCAAATGATTATGGTAGTCCTTGAAATGAGCTATCCCACAAATATAATTTTAATATGTTTTTGTTTTATTATGTATGTGTTTTTTTAGTTTTATTAAACATAGGTTTTTCACCGAAAATCAAGCTCTATGTTTTGCACATGTGGAAAAATAGAAAATTATAAATTTTTTTTTAAAAAAATATGTTTGTACTGGGTATTGATGTCCTTGATCCATTAAAAAAATAAAAAATGAATTTCAATACATACAGAAAAAGTTATGTTGTATACAGTCCGCCTATGTCTGAGTTGCAATTGGTTTGACTTCGAAACTCTATTAAGGAGAAAATATTCAATAAAAAACTATGAGACCAAATGGAAGTGCTAGATATCGTAGTTAAAAATTTAAATTCGAAAAAATTATAATTTTATCCTTCATACAAAAAAAGTTATGTTGTATATGTTGAGCGTCACTTTTCAAAAATGTTGTTTTATGAAAAAAACCAGTTTTCGTGGGAGATGGAAAAAGAAGTGCAATCTTATTCCAAAAATTTTGAAAAAAATATTTTTACAATATACAGAAAAAATGTGATGAGACTCTAGTTTGCATCATCTTCAAATTCCTCACAGTTTAGCCGCTATAGGTGCCCGAATGTGAAGATTTAGTTAAAAATAATAATTTCAGTGTCTAGTTTGGCCAAAAATTGTAAACCATTATTGTGGGATCACCCATTGTTGTATAGAGGAGGATCACATACTAGCTTGCAGATCATTCAAAGAATATCACGAGACTCCACCATGCCTCTCATAACCTCTTCACAAAAACTTGAGCAAGTGCTTGTTGATGCAGATCATTTGAAAACTAATAGACTAACCTACCAGGTTGTTGGAATGCATACAACACTCTGTCATCTATAGAAACATCGATGGTGCACCAAATCATGTGAAACTTGAATTGAGTAGACACAACCTACAGGAGCATAAATCAAAAACAACAAGGAAAAAAAATATAATTTGGTAAGTGTGGAGACATTCAATTCTTCCTTGCAATCATTCATAGGAACTTAACTTGTACTTACTTTGTTAACACCAAAACACTCTTTGATAAAACTTATGCTTTGAAACTTGGAACATGCATAACTTATAGGTGTGTAGAGCCATCCTTCAAACCACAAGACCATATCTTCATCTGTGGAGGAATGTTGAGCATTTGACAGAGCTCCTATGGTGTAAGTCTTGTGCCTTAGACAGTTTGGAGACTTATCAACCAATTTTTTTTGACATCCAACCATGAACTTAGAAGATAAGATAGTATTATAGCCCTTCAACATGTTCAAAATACAAGTGCATGTAGTACCAACATAGGTTGAAATCAATTACAACACACTATCCACACATTTTCTAAAAATAATGTTACACAAAAAAATAATGTTGTTCCACCTTAAAATGTTGCACAAGTTGTTCTGAATCAACAAGTTCCTAATGTTCAATAAAATCAATAGAACTCCCTACAAAAAAATGTATTAAAGAATGTAGAGGTCAACCACAAAATACAAGCTCAAATATTTGTTTGAGTGAGACCACCATTAGGAATAGACAGATACCTACTATAATTTTATGGAATTCATATTTATCCCAATCTCTTTCCAACTGAGATTAGAGGAAAAGTGTCAAAATTCCAAGGTAACAATGTTGTTACTGTTGAGGACCACTTTAGACTCTTCATTGATGTCACTAATGAATATGAGATAGAAGATGAGGATGCGATGATAATACTCTTTGTGAAATCACTAGAAGAAAGTGAAAAATAATGGTATAAAAGTATTCCAAATAGAAGCATAGACTCATGGGATGAGTTTGAGAGTGTTTTGATTTCAATATGGAGAAAGAGTGGACCCAAAATTTGTAATCCATGAGTTGACTGTGGTAAGAAAAGGGTTAAATAAACTAGTGGCTAATTTAAATGACAAATTAATCATGAAAATGAGGGGAGTGCCTCCTCAATTGAGGAAAAATGAGCCTATGTACCTTGTTTTGTATTATGGATCATTTGATTCGAAGTTAGGTTATATTTTGAGAGATAAGAACCCTCAAACCTTGATGGAAGCATATTCAATGAAAATAGACATAGAGAGTAATATTAAAGCATGTAGGAAACATAATATTGAAACCAAATACAAAAAATTCTAGCAAGTATTTCACTAGTGAAGAAAAACTAGACAAGTTGATGGGAGCTATGAAGGATCTATCATACAAGGTTGCCAAGAATGAAAAATATATGCCTTCTAATGTTGCTCCTAAAATTTTTAATGAGGGTGAAAAATTGCATAATAAACCCTACAATTATGATTTCTCTAAGAGACATGGGGGTAATGACATAAAAATAGCACCAAGGAACTCAAACCAAGGATACCAAGAGAAACATACCCCTAATCCCTTAAGGAAGGATCATCTGAATCTTCAACAAGATTCATTTTGGTGTGACATATGTTACTTTCTTCATTATCAATCCAAATGTGTTGTTGAAGTTTCACTTGATGAAGATAAAGAATTCTAAGAGCATGAAGGTACACCTACGTATTATGACGATGCCAACATGGACCATTGTGATGCCTATGAGAGTGAAGATTTTTTAAAAATGAGTATGAAAACCATATTATGCCTTATGAGATACCAAACAAATATTTTAAACAAGTCAAGGAACAAATGAGACAAATGTATAATGGAGAAAAACCATCTAATGAGGACATTAGATCTCTCATTGAAGTTGTTGTCATTCAAGTGCTAAGTGATTTCTAGCTAAGGAATAAGAAAGCAGGTTCTAAGGACACAGTTGAAAGTGTAGTTGCTCTAGATGTGTTAGTTGCACATTTAAATAAAGGAAAGAACAACAAGGATTGCAATATAGAAAGAACAACTAATAGACCTACAAGGAATTCTTCACCTAGGAAAAAAATGAATTTGAAAAATGCACCCCTACAACAAGTGTATGCCCCAAAGAAAAAGGTGTTTATGTCTCAAACAAAAATATGGGAAATATAAAAGTTGTTGGAGATGGTGTCAAATAGAAAAAGGGAAATAAAATAGTAAAAGATAAACAAATGGTAGTAGAATAAGTTGAAAAGGTAGTCCACACAAAGAAAATTTCTACTAGCGGTCAGGTGATGCCTTTCATCCTCAATACTATTTTTATAATAGTCCCCCTTCAACTCTTCTACATGCATACCGACCAATTGACATGGCTCAAGCTTGGAGTCAATTAAAGGTTCAAGTGCCAACTACAAAATTGTTGAGGATCCCTAAGGACAGGGAAAGGGAATTATTATATATCACATCCCCTACTATTCTTGATCAACCAAATGAGACTACAGATATTCCAAAAAATAAAATAGATAAAATCATCATGCAAGAGGTCGTTGAGATATACTTGGGCATAATATTTTCAAGTAACAGACAAACAAATGACCCATTTTATACATTTCTACTAATAAATGGTTGATTGGTGCATAGCTATATGTTAGATTTTGGAGCATAGCACAATGTGATGTCATTAGAAGTCATGAACCACCTAGGATTGCAAGTTTCAAGATCTTATGGAAAATGCTATGTCATGGATTCTCTAGAATTGAATGTAATTGGGATATTAAATGATGTTACAGTGCAACTTGTTGCATACTCAGGTAAATTTTTTTAATGGAAAATATCATAGTTGATTGTCTAGCTGAATGGGGTATGTTCTTGTCTAGAAAGTGGGCAGCTTCAATGGGTGGTAATATTCAAATGGATTTATCATATGCTACCATACCTCTATGTGGGAAAGAAGTCCAATTACATAAATAAAATAAAATGATGATTATTGTGGAGAATCCAAATGAGATAGAGAAACAAGTTTGTTACTTTGATGTGGAACTTGATTATTTTGTGTGTTATTGTGATGATGAATGTGAAAAGAAGGTTGATCCTAATTTGATTCCCCCTCTTCAATATCCAATAAATGAGGGTAACTAGAATATGCATTTTGATGGTGCATGCTCAAGAGAAGGTAATGGTGCACAAATTGTATTAGTGTCCCCTAAAGGAAAAAAACTATAAGTTCACATTGAAATCAAACTTTGAGTGCACCAATAATGTGGCAAAGTATGAGGCTTTTCTTCTTGGTTTGAATTTGGCTTAAAAATATGGGATCAAATGCATTAGAGTGCATGTGATATGGAAATTGTGGTGTCTCAAGTTAGAGGAACATATGATGCAAAAGAAAGGAGGCTAAGAACATATTGAAATGTCATATGGAATACCACTGAACTATTTGATTCTTTTAATGTCAATTGGTTTGAAAGAGAAAATTACATTATAGTTGATGCCCTTGTTGTGTTAGATTCAATTTTCGATGCTCATGTATCCCCTCAATGTAGGTATGATTTTGAGATTCTTACAACGAATAGTATTCCCAATAACATCTACCATTGGAAAGTCTTCAATAATGATCAACAAATATATGAGTTATTGAATTGCATTGATGACTTTGAGAACCAAAAATTTGATTAGAAGCTCATGGTGGAGAACGATGAAGAAGGCAAGGAGGCTCTCTTTAGAAATGAAATCATTTAGCTTTAAAAATTCTATTCCAAGAGGTCTTGTTTCTTTGGAAAGGATGTTTGAAAATATGGATTGTTACAATACAAAATGTAAGCATGTTAGTGAAGAAGATATAGAAGGTATAAATTTAGGAACTAAGTCAACTCCTAAAATTATTTACATTAGAAAAATGTTAAAACCAACAAAGAAGCAAGTGCTAGTAGCATTATTGAGAAAATATAAGAAGCAATTTTCTTGATCCTATGATGAACTAAAGGTTTATAAAGAAGATTTGTTTTGGCATACCATTTCTTTGGATCTTGGTACAAAGCCATTTGGATAGAAACAATACCTTGGAAACCTTACTCTTGCCCCTACAAAAGGAATTTATGAAACTAAAATAAGGGGTATTATTAAACCAATTAGAAATTTAGAATGAGTGTCTAACCTTGTTCCATTCATAAAAGATAATGGGGATATTAAGGTGTGTGGATTTTATAAATTTGAATATTAAGTCCATCAAGGACAATTATCCACAACCTAGTATGGACCATTTTTTGTAGCAAGTGACAAGGTCAAGATTGATGTCCACTAATGGACAAATTCTTAGGTTACAATCAAGTCATAGTCAAAGATTCAAAGCAACATAAGACAACCTTAACTATGCCTTGAAGAGCTTTAGTGTATGTTTGCATGCCATTTGGGTTTAAGAATGTTGGAGTCACATTTCAAAGAGATATAGATGTAGATTTTGCAATCCTTATAAATAAAATCATGGTTGTCTACCAAGATGATTTTACTACCTACTCTAAGGATCAAAACATAAATTATCAACCTCAGTTAGAATAGGATTAGACCATACACTAATCATTTTGGAATGGGATGTCTTGTCAAAGAGAAGATCTTATCCTTTTAGATTTGAAATCATGTGGACCATTCACTTGATCTAAAACACCTCATTGAAGAATGGTGGAGTTTTAGGCCTAAAAGAATAGGGTGAGTGCAAGATCATGGGGGCCAAATAGTGGCGATGCAAAAAAAAAGTGACTTGAGGAAGGCAGAATTATGAAAATCAAGTTTGACTTTATACATGGGTTGGTAAAAAGTACAATTGCTATGGTAAACACCAAAGAAATCCATATATCTATTATTGGATATCCACTTTTTAAAAATCAGGTATCTATTACAAATGATTATCCGATATTAAATACACAAAATGGATATCCGATCTTGTAAAGAACAAATATTCGTTATTCTTCCTAAAATGGATATCTATTTCTTGCAAAAAATGGATATTCATTATAGATATATTTTTAATTTATTAGAGAATGAGGCAGGTATTATACTTATATATTATATAATAATAGTAATAATAATATAATGTTTTGATTATACGAGAAAAATAGGTTTTGAAGGGGCCCAAAACCCTTTACAACATAAGATACAAAATGCTGCTAAAAAGGTATTGCAATAAGATATCAGTAGCAGACCAGAACCCATAATAACAAAAGAAAGAGAGCGTTGCATGAGAGAAAAAACAACTAACAATCAACAACACTCAACATCAACAAAACATCAAACCAACATGAAAAAAATTGAGACCCAACAAGAAACATTATAATAATATATATTATAATAATATAATGTTATTATAACATTATAATAATTATGTAATAATAATAATATAATAATATAATATATTTTTTTTGCTCTGAAAAATAGTGCTTCTATTGATATAAAAAAAATATTACATCACTACGATCTGTCATTATGGCACCATATTTAGACATCCCACCTAGTTACAAAAAAATACAACAAACTTGGCACAAATAAATTAGTAGACCCAATTAGCCCATTACATTTCAAGTAGGATATTTTCAACTTCCCAACCCAACAAAAGATAGAGGACCACCTAGCCATGGAACATGTTGCTATTGAAAATAATTTTTTTATAGAAAACCCCAAGAGACATTCAAGTTTCCAAAAAAATACATATATCTGATACCACTATAGATCCTCCACACCTTCATTTCGTATATATTCCCTGAATTTCCCTTTCTAGTTGAGTTCATGTGCAGGTTCAAGTAAAGGAGTCATTTCGGGAAGGCCACAACCCAAACAACCCACAACCTATGCTCCCACAGAGTTGCACCCTTCACATCCAACAAGAAGGGGAATCGATGAATGTTGACGCTAGACATGAACAACTTTGGTATATCTCTCAATCGTGACATCCTCGACCCCATCCAACATGTCCAAATGCACCAACTTAAGAGCCATGAGTAGAGTTACTACTTTCTGTGTCTATATTATAATATTATAATAATACAGTATATATGTAATATTTATATATTATTATTCCATATATTATAATATATATTAATATGTATAATATTATAATATATATATCTAATTATATTTATAAGATATATTACATAAATATTAATATGTTAGGCGATATATATCCAATATTAAAAAAAGATCTCTGAAACAGATATAACTATATATAAAAAAGTAACATTTTAATACATCATGACTATCAAACTTCAAGTGGCATGTTGGCAAAGAGGTGAAAACAAATATCCATCCCAATCTAATATCTATTTTTTTTAGTTTGATCAAAATTTATCAATTTTCCTTCCAATTTTAACAATATAAATTGAGCTAAGTCATTTTGTTTGTGTTTTTGATCATTTTAATTTTTTTCTCTAATTTTTTAGCATATATATTAAACTTTTTATATATATTTTGGTAATTAGTTTAACATTATGTTAATTTTTATAAATTAATTTTAAATAAGGTTTAAATGGAAGAAGAAATTGATAGAGAAAACTCTCCACCAAGCCCTCCACCAAGCCCTCTACCAAATCCTCTTTCAATTCAACATTTGATTGAGATAAATGTGAAAAAATTGAGGAACATTGGTGAGAGATACTATCACCACCCTTATTTGTATTCAGTAACACCTAATATAGAGGCCATAATAAGTCATGTGCAAGACATCACAAGGCAACATACTCATTTCAATAGTGGAGAGACATAAAGATGTTGGAATATGGTAATAGTTTGAGCTATGATGAGGTTTTGAAAAATAGAAATATCTAAAGCTGATATAGCCCAATATTTTGTGAGCCCAAAACTTGGACAACTTGTTGCTTTACATAAACCAATTTTTTTTATAAAATGGTGCACACATGAGGGAATAACAAGAAAATTTTGGGATTGTTGGTGGATGGTGTTTGATAAACCACCCAACAACAATATCAATGTCCCTTTTTATTTTCTCCACAAATTATATGTGGAGTTTTTTTAGGCAAGCATGTGAACTATTTTGATTTTAGCCATTTTCAAGGAGTGGGTATGGGAATGCCCCAAGATAGACCTGGGGAAATGCATCAGATGCAAGGTCCACATGTTACCCCTCCTCGTATTTCTCCCCCACCTTGAGTAGCCCATCCATACATTTTTTCACATGCGACAATGCATAATCTCTCGACCATACACTATGTGACTGGCCATTTTATTGCACTGCCTTCATAGTTTTCCCAATGAATTGATAGTGATACTTTTGGTGGCTCGGTTGATGTTGGTGGAGCATTGAAATATAGACATATTTATGTGCCTTATCATTATAGTATGTGTAGTCATATATGTCTAGATCCTATGAGAGATACTATTGAGCCTCCCCTAGACACAACTAAGTATGAGGTACATGATGTGACACCTAGAGGAGATGAGGAAATAGTGCATACTACATATGTAGGGACATGTGATGGAAGAACAAATGGAGAGCCACCCCTAGTTGGAGATGAGGAGCAACACATACAATCTTATGTACAGGTAAAACTTTAATTTATTTCATAGTACATTTCATTTAAAATTATTATAACAAATAGTACATTACTAATGTATATTTAAGTGGGAGTGAAAGTTGATGACCAAGGATCAGATTAGAGAAGTACATCATGGTACTATTTCAGCAATTGAATTCGGCCTAGACATAGTATAATTTTTTTGTACATGTAAATTTTTTTTATTGTATGCATATCATTTAAATTGTGAGATAATAAATTCATACTAATTTATATCTTGATCTTATTTTACTTTTGTAGTGTACTCCGGATGTGAATGATGTGACACCTTTTACCGTGTCATATACTAAAACATCTAATCATCCTTAGAGACCTTTATTTGTAGAACAAGTCACAATCAAGGTAATATAACTAACTTTTAATTGAATTAATAGTTTAGCTAGAACTTATACAACTTATTGTAGCGATTTAGATGTTAATTTCAAATATATTATGGTTATATATAACTACATTTTTAGTCTTACATTCTTGCCATATTTAATGTATAGGAAGTTGATGCTACTGCATCTGTGACAAGTTCTTCTCAAACAATCTTAGTTGCATCACTAATTCGGGTATATGTTTTTATATATCTAGTAGATATATAAGTTTCTAGATATATATTTAGATATATGTTTAGTTTATGTTTTTTTCTCAGCAATTATATATTAATTTTTTCAATTTTATTTTTCTTATAAAGTATTCCCCCATCCACATATGTGGATCCTCTACCATTTCAATATGGTAGGAATCCTAATTTTCCTAAGAGACCATCATTTTCTGAACATTTGTCAACAAAAAAACAAAGGCTTGAGGTAATGAAGAATTGAATTTTACTTTAATTTATAGTTTAGTATAGTGATTAGATGTTACTTTGAAAGTTATAAAAAATAGTAGATAAGTTTCTATTTAGTAGTCTAAGTTATATATTATTGAGCTAATTAATCTAATTTGTGGTTCAAACTATTTTTGTGTAGCCAACTTCTCATCCATCAGGTGGCGTGAAGAGGCTATATTTTGATGATCCACCGCAAGTTTAGGATTTTCTTGACATGACATAGCTATTTGAGATATACATTGTACATAGACCACAAGACGGCATATGCCAAATTTTATAAATATTATTTTGAGTTGTCATATATACCAAATTTTTGTATATACATACACAATTACTCTACACTTTTATATATAAAAATTGATATTTGATATATTTTTTTCATTGTGTGCATGCTTTCCTACTTTGAAACTTAAAATTTAAATTTATAATCACTTTATAATGGTTGAGATATGATGAAGAACATGTTATATCTATTGATTTCTTTCAATCCTGCACTTTAATAGTTTATGAATGAGATATCATTTTCACACATGTTATACTATTGTTAAATTTGGTTACCTTGGGCAGCTTCACTAAATTTGATCCCTTTATCGTTAGTATCTATAGTTGAAACATCCTTTACCCTTTGATTCCTTGATCTGTTAACATCCTTAGTCTCTATAGTTTCATTTTGGTTTTTATCCTTTTAATAAATTTAGATTTCCCCTTTAGCAATTATATATTTTCAATTTGAATTTTCCTTTTGAAATCAATGCATCAAAATAAATGACATGGAATTCAAATTTTGGTACAATAATACATATACAAACCCATTCTTTTGGCTTTATTTTTGCATGCCAATAAGCACACCATGCAACATGATAGCCATATATTCAAAAGAGTTAAATGCAAGATACATTACTTTCTAAGCATTCAAATAATTTTTTATTTTTTCATAAGATGCATGTATTGTAAATAACATATGTCTTTCGTAATGTAACATGAATCAATAAACAAAAAAGCATACCATACTTCATTTATAATTCATTAACAAATCACATTTTTTCATTAAGAAATATTCAAAATAATGTTATAAAAGTAGTCCATAATAACCTAAGTCCATATCTCCCTATCCCAATTAACCCAACCCAAACCTTAATCCATTCTCAAACTATTAAATCAAGCCTAAATATCCCATTCATACCAAATTAAATAAATCTAAACCTTCAGACAAGACACCAAAAATATAATCCCTATGATGATGGTTATGGTTTTGACCAAGACACCATTGATGAGATCATTATGGGTCATCTTTATATAGATTATCCATACCAAACCATGAGAAAACTACTATGTTTTATGAAGTGAAACAAACTACAAGAAAAACAATATGACATTACAAGAATGTCAAAATTATAACCATATAGAATCATTACAGAATGAATATACAAACACTTACTACAAAGATAATATATCTATATGTGTGTGTGTGTATAATGGAGAGGATTCACTACTCTCGAGTCTCTAGGATAGGGAAGAGTCTATAGGGAGGGAATAACTCTCTATTACCCCAGGGACAAAAGCTCAAGTCACAGGTGATAGTTAAGAGATGTTTTTGGATTTAATGATTGTTTATGGAAAGGGAACTTTAGAAGCTAAGTGAATAGAACTCAAAGGTCTCAAGAGATAGAAAAACAAGCTTTTGGTTAGAGGATGAAAGCACAAACCAAGGATGATAGCATGGTGCGCTGGCATCTTAGTGGCACATTGGTGTCTTGTACAAACTAGAGACAAAGTTAGCCACCAAAAATACTTAGGGTTTGCTAACTACTCAGAAACTAAAGTTTGATAGTTTAACTAGAATTTTTTCTAAAAATGAATGTAAAGAACAACAAGAAGAATACTAAATAACAAGTAAATGAACTATTTAATGAAATGACAAGTAGTGGAAAAAAAGGGATGAACTCATAGGTGGTCTAGCTATGAAGCCCCCTGCAAAGCTCCTCACGAACAATCTACACACACAAAAATAGTAAAAGTGTTGGGGATGTTTTTAGGGCTTGCCTTAGTCAAACCCCCACTTTGGTGTTTCCACCTCCATGGACAACCAAAGAGACAAAAAGATAGAAAGATAGATAGTGGAAATGATAAGACAAGAAATAAAACATGCAAGATAACATTATGCTATTTAATAATAATGATAACGCAATAAAAGGAAATGTTACCCTCCCTCCAACAAGCTTGGGAAGCTTAGATGAAGAGAAATGCCTTGAGAATTCTTGAGACGAACATGCAAGAACATGATGTAGAAGAGCTTGAACCAACAAGAAAAGATGTAGAGTTGCAAGAAGGAGAGAGTGAAAATGCTAAAAAGTGAGAATGAAGTGCTAGAATGAGAGATTGAATGATAAGAATGAGAATGAATGAGTGAGTGAGATAAATATGATCTTAAATGAGAAATTGTATACCAAGAGGGTCATTTTTAGGTGTGCCTATGACTACAGAAGTGTTACACTTTGCGGGAAGGCAAGAGTATAACGTTCCAATGACCACAGGACCTGGAATCTTTTTAGGATGTTCACATGACACATAAATGTCTGCACAACATGAAAGCATCCACGAAAAAATTCACTTGATAGAAAATGACAAGGGTAGGGACGAAAATGACGGCTAGGAAGGTGAGTATTTGTATTATCGTCTCATTAAGATAAAGTGAAGGTTGATGTAATGTGAAATTGTATTAGGGTATAATTTTATGACATTACAATATAAACCCCTAAAGAGAACCTTGATTACAAAAAAAAATGTCTATGCTAATACCAACATGTTCCATTTACTTTAAAAAATGGAGATATATAAATACCAATTGTTTCTAGAAATGATAGTCATTTTGGAATGTCAAAGAAATGCATGATGCAATACCTCTCCCAAGTATCTAGTTTTTTGTCAAGATTTAATTGAACTATGTATTGAATAATATCTATAGCCTACAAAGCCAACATACGTAATATTAGACCAATCATTGCGTGAAGGCGGAGGTTGTGTTCATAAGTGTTAGATATGCTATCAACAAAGGGTACTCCAAATTATGGGTGGAAGGTGACTCTATGAACATTATAAATTATCTACATGGAACTCATACTCTGAGTTGGAATGTCGAACAACTCATTAAGGATACGATAATAATGTTGCAATGTTGTGAAGAGACCTGCGTCTCTCATGTTTACTAAGAAGGAAAATCGTTGGCAATTTGTTTTGCCAACTAGGCTGTCAGTTTAAATGAATTTCATTCGTGGGAGGAGGGATCGATCCTTCTCGAGAAATCTAGGAGTTTATTGAGGAATGACGGTGTGGGATGAGGTGATGCGACATTTATGGTGTAGTACTTTCCTCCATTTTGCACACTTTGTGGGTGTCTTGTTGCTCTCTAGTCTTTAGTTGAGTTTTTTTTGCAAGGGTTTTGTGAGTCGTGTGTTGGTAGCCATGGGTGGTGATAGGAGCAAAATCAAGCCACATTCTTGTGGGGACATTCAGAGAAAGAAGAAACTTTGGAGTACTCTGCACCATGGTAATTTTACTCCATTTTTGGAGAGATTGCATAGGCATGACCCTAATGCCTCAGCACAATTTGTTTCTTTCTAGCATAATTGAAAGCTCAAGGTTAAAGGTCTGGAAGTGGAGGTAAATGAGGATTCGGTTGCCACTATTATTGGGATGTTGACAATTGGCTAGAAGTTCTTCAAGGATAAAAAGAGTAATGAGGAGGTGATGGTGTAGTTTTTTAAAGATGATGAGCAAAATAAATTAATCAAATTGGAGAGTTGCGGCTGTGAGAGAACTTCCCTCAAGAAAATATAGGCGAGCGTTGTTGAGGTGCTGATGCATTACGTGACTCTGTAAGGGAGGTTTAGGGCTATTCTTGGTCACCATTTTACTCTCCTCAACCATTTCAAACATGGTTTGTTCATTTCATTTCCTTTCTTTCTATTATCATCTTTGGAGGTCTCGGTGTATGCACATCTGAAGAATAGGAGGGCCCCCATCCTCCATGAAGGGCTTATTTTATTAATTATGTAACATGTCAAGACTCTTATCCTTGAACCTGTCATCAAGGGCAAGGAGAAGACTTTAAGTGATGTGTCTGGGTCATCGAGGTCAGAGTCCTCTTCGGATGAGGAGGAGGAATGGAATGAAGAGGAGGAGGATGTTTCTCCTATGGCTGTGACTACGTCTTCAAAGAAGAGGAAGGTGGGTGGTGCTAAGAGTAATAGGGCAGCTAAGCGGCTTGCCCTTTTTGGGAGTGAGGACATGGAGGTGGGGTCGAATGATTCTTCTCCCAAGTATGTGGAGGTGGCTATTGGTAGAGATTTTGTTGGTGGTGGCCTTATGGTGGGGACATAAGATAATGTTGTGGGTTTGGTTGACAAACTGAGGAGGTTGTCGATGCATATTGCTAACCTCAAGAACAAGGCCTTGGACATTCCAACCAAGGACCCTAATGTAGCTGGTGTTGACAAGGATTTTGGTGATAAGATGATGACCATTAAGGATTCCCCTATGCAAGACTTGCCCAAGGAGGAGGAGGAAAAGGAGATCAGGGGTTGAGATGAGGAGGATGCGGAAAAGAAAAAATCCAAATAGGAGCTTTTGAAGGTAAATCCTCTTTCTGAGGACTTTTCTTACCTTGATGATGAAGCTTCCTCTATGTATGATTTACTGGATATGGCTAGAGCTGGGGCCACTGGTACCTTTAAATTAGCTAAGTGGACTCTATAGTATTTCAATAAGATTAATATCAAAATCAGAGGTTTGAAGGAGAATTTGAAGAATGTTCTGAAGGGTGCCAGACTGCCAGACATTCTTATTGATAGAATGGTGGAACTTGAAGGTTCCTATCATGACTTTAAATCTTTGTGTGATAAAAGATTATCTACATTGGAAGCCAAGGTTTTAGGTATAAATGTGGATATACAAAAACTATTGCAGGCATGCCATATCTCTGTGAAGAACGCAAGCTCCTTGGACGTCCTTTTCAAAAATATTGGTGAGCTCGGGGAGGCTTAGGTTTATTTCTCTAAGCTTATGGAGAAAGTGCATGTGGCCAAGGGAAAAGGTAAGAGGATATGGTCAAAAGACATAGGAACCAACAGATTGAGGTGGCCAACACACCAAGTGGCTTGAGCTAGCGCCTGGTCTTTTTTTTTTTTTCTTTTTGTTTCTTGCTGGGTGTAGGTTTCTTTTAGGTTGTTTTGTTGTTTTATGGATGTTGGGTGTTGTTGGTAGTTTCTTGCCTTATTTTTAGGCTAGCACCCGCTCTGTTGTGTTTTTTGCTATTGGGTTGTTGCTAGTGGTCTTTTGAAAATCCTTTCTTGTAGCATTTTGGATCTTTTGTTGTAAAGGGTTTTGAGTCCCTTCAAAACCTATTTTCCCCTTCTAATCAAACCATATGGAATACAAAAAAAATAATAATTAACTTTTTCAATTAATTATAAAAAGAGAAAATGTCTAGGGGTCAATCTTTGCTTTTACTGAAGTAGAAAAAATTGACACTCAAAACATATAATTTAATGTGTTATCAAGATTCAATTGGGTAGTTTTTGAGTCAAACTCATTGACCCATATTTCATGAGTGGTGGTTCCCAAGACCCAATCTCTTATGAGCATAAATGGTTGACTTAGCACCCATTACATCTAGTTGGTCATAACAAGGGTGAAGCATTTGGACTTCCCAAGAGATCACCCATTCCAATACTACTCCAACTCAAGTGTGCTTTACCATGGATTTCCCTAGGGAATGCATACATGGTTGGGCATGTCAATCTAATTTTTTTTTCCCTCACCCACCATGTGGATTTTTACTTGCACCTATGCCCCATCTAATGAGGTAGGAATCAAGTGGATATGCAAGAGAATAAAGAAGATTGAGGGAATGAAAGAAATTCTAGTTGCTCTACTTTTTTCAAAAAATAATTGAAGTAGAGAATAAAGAAATAATCCCTCCATGGGTGGGTGGTTTTTCAAGTGGGATATGGCTCAATTATAAATGAAAAATCTAAGGTGAATGGCTTATGAATCCTTGTAGGGTTTGATCTTGGGGGAAACTCCATTATTAAGCACGCATGAGTCAAAGTAGTATTGGGATGGATGACCTCCTAAGAAGTCCAAATGCTTCACCCCTATAACCATCATTTAGATGTAATGGGTGTTAAGTTGATCATTCATGCTCATGAGAGGGAAATGATTTGTTCATTCTCCAAGTCACCCAATCATTTCAGAGTGTACTATTCTGACATAGTCTCTTAAGATCCCTAAGAGCAAAAAACTTCCAAACTATGATGGAGTGGTTCTTGGAGCTTGTGACACCTAACAATATTTCATATGCATGTAAAATTCCATATGAAATCCCTCCACATAAACCTCTCTCATTTTTGGTCAATTTAACACCATTTGGCCATGCCAACTTAGAATAGAAACTTGCAAAAGGCATCAGTAGAAAGCAATGCAAATTTGGAAATAAGCATATTTTTTGTTTTGTGCTTCGTAGAAAAAACTAATTGTGCTAATATGTCCAAGTGGGAAGATAAATGCTAGGGAAGGTCTTTGTTTGTTCTCCAAGTCACTCGATCATTTTGGAGTGCACTATTATGACATAGTCTCTTAAGAGCCCTAAGAGGAAAAAAATGCCAAACTATGATGGAGTGGTTCTTAGAACTTGTGGTGCCTAACAATGTTTTTTCTACATTATAAGTCCATATGTAATCCTTCCACATAAATATCTCTCATTTTTGGTCAACTCAACATTGTTTGGCCATGCCATCATTGAATTGAAACTTGCAAAAAGTGTTAGTAGAGAGTAGTGCAAATTTGGAAAGAATCATATTTGTTTTGTGCTTCTTGGACCAAAAATGATTGTACCAACATGTATAAGTGGGCAGCTAAATGCTATGGAAGGGCTCTGTTTGTTCTCCAAGTCACCCGATCATTTCAAAGTGCACTATTCTAGTGTAGTCTCTTAAGAGCTCTAAGAGAAAAAACTTCCAAACTATGACATAGTGTTTCTCAGAGATCATGACACCTAACAATGTTCCATTTGCACATACGAGTCCATATGGCATCCATCCACTTAAATATCTCTCCTTTTTGATCAACTCAACATTGTTTGGCCATATCATCATTGAATGAAAAATTGCAAGAAGTGTTAGTAGAGAGTAATGAAAATTTGGGAAGAAGAATATTTTTTGTTTTGTGCTTCCTGAACCAAAATTGATTGTGCCAACATGTCCAAGTGGGTAGGTAAATGGTATGGAAGGATTTTGGTCATTCTCCATGTAACTCAATAATTTCAAATTGCACTATTCCATCGTAGTATCTTAAGAGCCCTAAGATAAAAAAAGATACCAATCTATGATGGAGTGGTTCTCGGAGCTCGTGGCACCTAAGAATTTTTTTTCTGCATGTACAAGTCCATATGGCATCCCTCCCCATTAAAATGTCTCATTTTTGGTCAAACCAACACCATTTGACCATGCCAACTTAGAATGCAAAATCACAAAAAGTGTCAGTAGAGAGTAGTGCAAATTTGGAAAGAAGGATATATTTTTTTTCTTCCTCAACCAAAACCAATTTTACCAACATGTCCAAGTGGGAAGATAAATGATAGGGAAGGGATTTATTCATTCTCTAAGTCACTCGGTCAAATCAAAGTGCACTATTCTAACGTAGTCTATTATGAGACTTTTGAGCATACACATCAACAAGTATACACTTGATATTCATGAATATACATGCATACACATGATATTAAACTTTTCATTCATGAACATACAATCATAAACATGATATTACACTTGATATTCATGAACATACATACACACATCATGAAATTATTTACCTATGAACATCTAGATCTAATCAATCTAGTTACGTACCATGTGAATTGTTAGAATACACATAAAACATCATATTCATCATCAATCTAGCTACATACCATGTGCATTCCTAGGATACACATAAAATATCATATCCATCATGTCAATATAAGTAATAACATGCATATCATATTTTCCATGTACTCATGTACAAATACATCGAAGCACCACCCTAAGGTGTACAAATTGCATGCATATCATATTTACCTCTCTATGGTTGCATTCCATTCTCATATATACCACCCTAAAGTGTACAAATTTTATACATATCATACTTTCCTCTCTATAGCTACATTTCATTATCATCTCTACCACCCTAAGGTGATCCCTGTCATTGTCCTTGTAGAAGCCACTCATCCTCACTCACTTCTCCAAAAAACAAATAGACCTGCATATAAATATAGACAAATTATTTTGCATAAGCAACATGAACTAGAAACTAAATATGATGCAAGATTAATAATTTCTACTTATAATTCTATCTAAGATGTCACCTTAAGAATTATATGGTGGATTTATTATCATTGTAACCTTGTCCTGCTCCAAAATTGAGTGTAGTAGACCTGTATATAAATACACAAATTGTTGAGCATAATCAATAGGAACTAGAAAGTTTTAATTAAAAATTCTCTCAAACCAAATGTGATGAAAGATTAGAAATCACTACTAAGAATTATATGTGGATGTCACCTTATGAATGATATGTGATCATTGAAAAAGTTATAACTATTGATCTCAATAGCCTTTCTTCCACTTCAAATTCTCCAAAAAACCTACACATATAAACAAGTGAATTGATAAGAAAAGCAATATTGAAGACCTATTTTAAACTCAACAATGGTGGATTTATTGTAATTGTAACCTCCTCATGCTCCAAGCTTGAGTGTAGTAGACTTGCATATATAAATATAGACAAGTTGTTGAACATAAGCAACATGAACTACAAAGTTTGAACTGAACATTCTCTCATACCAAATATGATGCAAGATTACGAATCACTACTTATGAATTCTATGTTGATGCATTACCATCATTACCTCATTGTACTCATAACACAAATATGGATGTATTGATTTGAATCACTTGAATATATACCTTTGTTCTCTAAAAAACCTACACATATAAACAAGTGAATTGTTAAGAAAATCAATCTTCAAGAACTATTTGAAACTCAACAATGGTGAATTTATTTTCATTGTAACCTCATCATGCTCCAAACTTGAGTGTAGTAGACTTGCATATAAATATAGACAAATCTATGAGCATAAGAAACATGAACTACAAAGCTTGAACCAAATATTATCTCAAAGAAAATATGATGTAAGATTAAGAATCACTTCTTATGAATTCCATGTAGATGCATTACCATCATCACCTCATTGTACTCATAACACAACCATGGATGTATTAATTTAAATCGCTTGAAAATATACCTTTATTCTCCAAAAAAGCCACATTTTTATATACTATTTAATTGTTATGCAAAATTTTAATGTACTTTTAATCCAGTCCATATAAATAACATGAATCTAAATAAAATGAGCAATATTATACTTGTCCCATAAAAAAAATAGATTCACTACTCAAGTGTGCATGAGGGGTCATCTCTTATCTTCAAAGCTTCTAATATTGATTCATGATCAACAATAGTAATAGTCCATATTTCTTTTATTCTTGGTTTTGCATGATGCTTTAATAACTTAACATTCGTTGCTACAACTAGGTGTGAATACACGAGTATTGGTTTTGTGCTTCTCAAAGTCGTCAAATGTAGGAATTCAATTCTTTCTAATCTTATATGTTCGCAACCAAGTTCCAACAATAATTGATCATGTAGGATATGTGAACCCATCATCATCTCTCATAGCTTATGTTAGCTTTTTTTTCCTTAACCACGTCATGGAAACCAATAGTTTGATCTCTCTTCATTCCCATGTGGTGCAACAACTGCATAAACATTTCCTGGTTGTACAAGGTTTGAAATATGATCATAGTCAAATGAAGTTTCCATTTCACCAAGTAAATATGAATGAGCATCATATAAAGTGGTTAGATATTGTGGAATACATGTATCTTCCCACTCACTTGACTCACAACTATCCCACTCACATTTGATAGAACTCTAACAAAAAAAATCTAAATCTCATGTCTAAATAGTCCATGTACTTGTATTTGAGCTTTGAAATGAATGCATCTTTGACGATTCCACAATTTGCTTACAATCAAATATCTCTCCCACTTTACCTTCATCAACCAACAAAAGAACCTACACACTTCTGAATCAAGTGCCCCTCCTTGTGACAATGCATAGTTACACCATTCAACAATTAAACTTGCATCAACAAATGCAACAACACCTATTCTTTAATTAGAGCCCTCCCTACACATGCACCTACTCCATCATGCTCTCCTTTTCTATGCCCAGCTTCAAAAAACTCCAAACATGAGATATACCCCTCTCTACTTGTATTCTACTCAACTAATAAAATGTATACGAGCATTCTTGAATTGGCTGGTGGAATTATATGACCAATTGAGATGTTGAACCAATGTAATATCTTTTTCCTACAAGAACTCAATTTTTTTGTTAAAATAGTATTGTACATACTCTGATGAATGAGATAGATCATCACTCATGCAAAAATGGTACTCCCTGACTACCTTCTTGTTCTCTTCTATACTATCAAGGGAATGTCTATATGTGATGTGAACAAAAATTGTAACTTGAATTGAATTGAAATATTGAGATTGAACTTCATTTTGTGGTTGCAATGTGCAGTTTTCTGTGAAATTAACTATAGAGATGATAGTTCTAATCAAGAAAAAATCCTTACACATCTTGAATTGTTGATCTAACCATGTAGACCTATGGCTATGTCTTGCATACTTGTAAAAAATATATATTTTTAAATCAGAAATAAAATCAGCAATACTTACCTCTCTGGTAATCAAATCACTTCTGGAACCTTCACCTCCACTCTTCAAATTGTACTTCACTATCACAAATATCTTTTTCTCAACCATTTTCTTTCTAAAATCATGCTTTCTACCCTCATGAATACGTGATATAAAATTTGATTACCCTCTACATTGTAAACACTTCATTTAAACAATTATTTCAATAAAAATGCAACCATTATCTGTAACACATAGAAACAAATCTAATAAGTGCATTGATGACCTTGGTAGTCGCATTGTAGCACACTCTTGTAGCATTTAATTAGTATGCAAATTAGAATGAATATTTCATAATAGTTCATGATACATAGAAAACTCCACATGGTATTTGTAATAACATATATTACGAATTTTAAGAGGCAAACAATAAAATGGCTTACAAGATTCAAATGTCCTTTGTGAGATTTTTAAATTTGGGTGTGTTTCAAAAAATAGTTTCAACAATGTTGTTTGGCTATGTTCTGAGAAATTTTTAGGATGTGGTGTGTGGTCTTGATCACCAATTCTTAATTTTAAAACATCTTTTACATTTGGTGATAATCTGAGTTAGAGAGACAAAATTGTTGAATTTTATCCTTTTCAGAAATAGTTAGCTTCTTATCAACCCATGGAAGCCTACAACTAAAAGATCAAGTATCATTTTGGAAAGGACTATCTAGTCTTGATCTTATTGCTAGTGATTTTGACAATGATTTATGATTTAGCCTTAAGTCAACACATGGGCTCCTCAAAAATCAAGCCTTTCTTAATTGATTGCTTACTAGAGATATTATTACTCTATGAGAAACTCTCTTATCTTTTTTCTTACTAGCCTTTCCAATAAAATTGAGTGCATTAAAAATACTTTTAACAATAATGCTATTTTGATCAGACTTCTTATTTACACAAATCTTCAATTTCTTTAATAATGATCTCATTTTGTAAAACTTTAGCAATTGTACAAAAAGTTGGCATTGTTTGGTTAATGTCTTATTGGAAAAGTATTGATTGAACATTTAGGTAGCCCACAACCGAACCATTTGTGATTACATTTTTCCATCAAGTTTATCTATTATGCTCTCATCTATTTGAAGTAACCATTTTGGGTTTGTGAATGTTGAACATTTTATTGGTCATTACAAATAGATTGATTTAGGATTTCATTTTCTTCTTCACAAAGATCCTCTCTTATTATGTAATTTGGAGATACATTGAGATTCATTTTTTATTGTGTCTTATTGATTTCATCAATACTATGAATGAGTGGATTATGGAGTATGTTTTCAACTTCATGGGTTGTATATCCTCATTGGTCAAGAAAATTTTCATGTATTTTGTGTTCAACATTTTGATTTTCAGTTTCATGCTCAAAAATTATAATTTCATGTTCAACATTTTGTTTCTCAATTTCATGTTCAAAACTTTCAATTTAAATTTCGTGTTCAACATTTTGATTTTTCCATTTCATTCTCAACATTTACAATTTCATGTTCAACATTTTGTTTCTCAATTTCATGTTCAAAACTTTCAATTTAAATTTCATGTTCAACATTTTGATTTTTCCATTTCATTCTCAACATTTACAATTTCATGTTCAACATTTTGTTTCTCAATTTCATGTTCTAAATTTTCAATTTGAGTTTCTTGTTCAATATTTGCAAATTCAATATCATGGTCACTTTCAATTTCATTTAAAGGTAAAGAGGAGCATTCTCCTTGAAGAGAATTTAACATACCTTTTCTTTCCACCCTCTTCCTTACTCTATTTTTCTCCCTACTTGCCTCGATTTCCTCCACTTGACATTCCCTCTTTGTTTTCACTTTACGATGACTATTGCTTCTCATTATCCCAAATCAAATAAGTACCTTGATGATTGAAAGGATAAAATTTTGTGTAAAAGAGTGCTCAAAATATGAAATTTTATCTGTAATGCACAAGAATCACATCCCCGATAGAATAGAGCATGTGGGGATCATTGGAATGCCCAAAATGGATTTTGGCTATTTTTTCCACTCAAACAAAATGAATATCTCTTTTGTTTTGGTGAACAAATATTTGTTTTATTTTGGTAAAAAAATATTTGTTTACCAAAGCTTGTATTCTTATGCAAAAACAATCTTTACAAAATGGATATCCATTTTGTAAAACAAAACAAATATCTATTTTGTGAAGATTATTTTTGCATAAGTGAAAACAAACTTTACGCAAAAAAAAAAAGGCACCCATGTTGAAAAAAATAGATATCTATTATATGCAACTTAAAAAATACCCGAGATATAGAGAGTTATATGTATATTATATAATATTTTGCAAGGAAAAACGGTTATTGTATTAAAAAAATGGATATCTATTTTGTATATCAAATGGATATATGTTATATTGAACTTAAAACATACCCATATTAACATGTTCTAATACCTATTATATTATATATCATATATTATATATTACGTATTATATTATATATTACATATATATAATATAATACATAATATTATATATTATTATTAAAAAAATCTAGATTGAGAAATAGAGATAGGGAGAGAGAGGTAGAGAGAGGGAGAGGTAAGGTGGGAGGGAGAGAGAGAGGTAGGGAAGGAGGGATAGGTATAGAGAGAGTTATGGAGGAGGGGATGGGTGGGTGGAGAGAGGTAGGGTAGGAGAGGTAGGTATAGAGAGAGTTAGGGAGAGATCAAGGGAGAGAGGGAGAGAGGGGAGGGAGATAGGGAGTGGTAGGGTGGGAGGGATAGAGGGAGGGAGAGGTAGGTGGATATAGGTTGTGTGGGAAGGAGGGAGATAGGGAGTGGTAGGGTAGGAGGGATAGAGGAGGGATA
>CM021103.1:422133381-422153874 GCA_007115665.2 Sequoiadendron giganteum | reverse complement strand
AAAAGTATTCCAAATAGAAGCATAGACTCATGGGATGAGTTTGAGAGTGTTTTGATTTCAATATGGAGAAAGAGTGGACCCAAAATTTGTAATCCATGAGTTGACTGTGGTAAGAAAAGGGTTAAATAAACTAGTGGCTAATTTAAATGACAAATTAATCATGAAAATGAGGGGAGTGCCTCCTCAATTGAGGAAAAATGAGCCTATGTACCTTGTTTTGTATTATGGATCATTTGATTCGAAGTTAGGTTATATTTTGAGAGATAAGAACCCTCAAACCTTGATGGAAGCATATTCAATGAAAATAGACATAGAGAGTAATATTAAAGCATGTAGGAAACATAATATTGAAACCAAATACAAAAAATTCTAGCAAGTATTTCACTAGTGAAGAAAAACTAGACAAGTTGATGGGAGCTATGAAGGATCTATCATACAAGGTTGCCAAGAATGAAAAATATATGCCTTCTAATGTTGCTCCTAAAATTTTTAATGAGGGTGAAAAATTGCATAATAAACCCTACAATTATGATTTCTCTAAGAGACATGGGGGTAATGACATAAAAATAGCACCAAGGAACTCAAACCAAGGATACCAAGAGAAACATACCCCTAATCCCTTAAGGAAGGATCATCTGAATCTTCAACAAGATTCATTTTGGTGTGACATATGTTACTTTCTTCATTATCAATCCAAATGTGTTGTTGAAGTTTCACTTGATGAAGATAAAGAATTCTAAGAGCATGAAGGTACACCTACGTATTATGACGATGCCAACATGGACCATTGTGATGCCTATGAGAGTGAAGATTTTTTAAAAATGAGTATGAAAACCATATTATGCCTTATGAGATACCAAACAAATATTTTAAACAAGTCAAGGAACAAATGAGACAAATGTATAATGGAGAAAAACCATCTAATGAGGACATTAGATCTCTCATTGAAGTTGTTGTCATTCAAGTGCTAAGTGATTTCTAGCTAAGGAATAAGAAAGCAGGTTCTAAGGACACAGTTGAAAGTGTAGTTGCTCTAGATGTGTTAGTTGCACATTTAAATAAAGGAAAGAACAACAAGGATTGCAATATAGAAAGAACAACTAATAGACCTACAAGGAATTCTTCACCTAGGAAAAAAATGAATTTGAAAAATGCACCCCTACAACAAGTGTATGCCCCAAAGAAAAAGGTGTTTATGTCTCAAACAAAAATATGGGAAATATAAAAGTTGTTGGAGATGGTGTCAAATAGAAAAAGGGAAATAAAATAGTAAAAGATAAACAAATGGTAGTAGAATAAGTTGAAAAGGTAGTCCACACAAAGAAAATTTCTACTAGCGGTCAGGTGATGCCTTTCATCCTCAATACTATTTTTATAATAGTCCCCCTTCAACTCTTCTACATGCATACCGACCAATTGACATGGCTCAAGCTTGGAGTCAATTAAAGGTTCAAGTGCCAACTACAAAATTGTTGAGGATCCCTAAGGACAGGGAAAGGGAATTATTATATATCACATCCCCTACTATTCTTGATCAACCAAATGAGACTACAGATATTCCAAAAAATAAAATAGATAAAATCATCATGCAAGAGGTCGTTGAGATATACTTGGGCATAATATTTTCAAGTAACAGACAAACAAATGACCCATTTTATACATTTCTACTAATAAATGGTTGATTGGTGCATAGCTATATGTTAGATTTTGGAGCATAGCACAATGTGATGTCATTAGAAGTCATGAACCACCTAGGATTGCAAGTTTCAAGATCTTATGGAAAATGCTATGTCATGGATTCTCTAGAATTGAATGTAATTGGGATATTAAATGATGTTACAGTGCAACTTGTTGCATACTCAGGTAAATTTTTTTAATGGAAAATATCATAGTTGATTGTCTAGCTGAATGGGGTATGTTCTTGTCTAGAAAGTGGGCAGCTTCAATGGGTGGTAATATTCAAATGGATTTATCATATGCTACCATACCTCTATGTGGGAAAGAAGTCCAATTACATAAATAAAATAAAATGATGATTATTGTGGAGAATCCAAATGAGATAGAGAAACAAGTTTGTTACTTTGATGTGGAACTTGATTATTTTGTGTGTTATTGTGATGATGAATGTGAAAAGAAGGTTGATCCTAATTTGATTCCCCCTCTTCAATATCCAATAAATGAGGGTAACTAGAATATGCATTTTGATGGTGCATGCTCAAGAGAAGGTAATGGTGCACAAATTGTATTAGTGTCCCCTAAAGGAAAAAAACTATAAGTTCACATTGAAATCAAACTTTGAGTGCACCAATAATGTGGCAAAGTATGAGGCTTTTCTTCTTGGTTTGAATTTGGCTTAAAAATATGGGATCAAATGCATTAGAGTGCATGTGATATGGAAATTGTGGTGTCTCAAGTTAGAGGAACATATGATGCAAAAGAAAGGAGGCTAAGAACATATTGAAATGTCATATGGAATACCACTGAACTATTTGATTCTTTTAATGTCAATTGGTTTGAAAGAGAAAATTACATTATAGTTGATGCCCTTGTTGTGTTAGATTCAATTTTCGATGCTCATGTATCCCCTCAATGTAGGTATGATTTTGAGATTCTTACAACGAATAGTATTCCCAATAACATCTACCATTGGAAAGTCTTCAATAATGATCAACAAATATATGAGTTATTGAATTGCATTGATGACTTTGAGAACCAAAAATTTGATTAGAAGCTCATGGTGGAGAACGATGAAGAAGGCAAGGAGGCTCTCTTTAGAAATGAAATCATTTAGCTTTAAAAATTCTATTCCAAGAGGTCTTGTTTCTTTGGAAAGGATGTTTGAAAATATGGATTGTTACAATACAAAATGTAAGCATGTTAGTGAAGAAGATATAGAAGGTATAAATTTAGGAACTAAGTCAACTCCTAAAATTATTTACATTAGAAAAATGTTAAAACCAACAAAGAAGCAAGTGCTAGTAGCATTATTGAGAAAATATAAGAAGCAATTTTCTTGATCCTATGATGAACTAAAGGTTTATAAAGAAGATTTGTTTTGGCATACCATTTCTTTGGATCTTGGTACAAAGCCATTTGGATAGAAACAATACCTTGGAAACCTTACTCTTGCCCCTACAAAAGGAATTTATGAAACTAAAATAAGGGGTATTATTAAACCAATTAGAAATTTAGAATGAGTGTCTAACCTTGTTCCATTCATAAAAGATAATGGGGATATTAAGGTGTGTGGATTTTATAAATTTGAATATTAAGTCCATCAAGGACAATTATCCACAACCTAGTATGGACCATTTTTTGTAGCAAGTGACAAGGTCAAGATTGATGTCCACTAATGGACAAATTCTTAGGTTACAATCAAGTCATAGTCAAAGATTCAAAGCAACATAAGACAACCTTAACTATGCCTTGAAGAGCTTTAGTGTATGTTTGCATGCCATTTGGGTTTAAGAATGTTGGAGTCACATTTCAAAGAGATATAGATGTAGATTTTGCAATCCTTATAAATAAAATCATGGTTGTCTACCAAGATGATTTTACTACCTACTCTAAGGATCAAAACATAAATTATCAACCTCAGTTAGAATAGGATTAGACCATACACTAATCATTTTGGAATGGGATGTCTTGTCAAAGAGAAGATCTTATCCTTTTAGATTTGAAATCATGTGGACCATTCACTTGATCTAAAACACCTCATTGAAGAATGGTGGAGTTTTAGGCCTAAAAGAATAGGGTGAGTGCAAGATCATGGGGGCCAAATAGTGGCGATGCAAAAAAAAAGTGACTTGAGGAAGGCAGAATTATGAAAATCAAGTTTGACTTTATACATGGGTTGGTAAAAAGTACAATTGCTATGGTAAACACCAAAGAAATCCATATATCTATTATTGGATATCCACTTTTTAAAAATCAGGTATCTATTACAAATGATTATCCGATATTAAATACACAAAATGGATATCCGATCTTGTAAAGAACAAATATTCGTTATTCTTCCTAAAATGGATATCTATTTCTTGCAAAAAATGGATATTCATTATAGATATATTTTTAATTTATTAGAGAATGAGGCAGGTATTATACTTATATATTATATAATAATAGTAATAATAATATAATGTTTTGATTATACGAGAAAAATAGGTTTTGAAGGGGCCCAAAACCCTTTACAACATAAGATACAAAATGCTGCTAAAAAGGTATTGCAATAAGATATCAGTAGCAGACCAGAACCCATAATAACAAAAGAAAGAGAGCGTTGCATGAGAGAAAAAACAACTAACAATCAACAACACTCAACATCAACAAAACATCAAACCAACATGAAAAAAATTGAGACCCAACAAGAAACATTATAATAATATATATTATAATAATATAATGTTATTATAACATTATAATAATTATGTAATAATAATAATATAATAATATAATATATTTTTTTTGCTCTGAAAAATAGTGCTTCTATTGATATAAAAAAAATATTACATCACTACGATCTGTCATTATGGCACCATATTTAGACATCCCACCTAGTTACAAAAAAATACAACAAACTTGGCACAAATAAATTAGTAGACCCAATTAGCCCATTACATTTCAAGTAGGATATTTTCAACTTCCCAACCCAACAAAAGATAGAGGACCACCTAGCCATGGAACATGTTGCTATTGAAAATAATTTTTTTATAGAAAACCCCAAGAGACATTCAAGTTTCCAAAAAAATACATATATCTGATACCACTATAGATCCTCCACACCTTCATTTCGTATATATTCCCTGAATTTCCCTTTCTAGTTGAGTTCATGTGCAGGTTCAAGTAAAGGAGTCATTTCGGGAAGGCCACAACCCAAACAACCCACAACCTATGCTCCCACAGAGTTGCACCCTTCACATCCAACAAGAAGGGGAATCGATGAATGTTGACGCTAGACATGAACAACTTTGGTATATCTCTCAATCGTGACATCCTCGACCCCATCCAACATGTCCAAATGCACCAACTTAAGAGCCATGAGTAGAGTTACTACTTTCTGTGTCTATATTATAATATTATAATAATACAGTATATATGTAATATTTATATATTATTATTCCATATATTATAATATATATTAATATGTATAATATTATAATATATATATCTAATTATATTTATAAGATATATTACATAAATATTAATATGTTAGGCGATATATATCCAATATTAAAAAAAGATCTCTGAAACAGATATAACTATATATAAAAAAGTAACATTTTAATACATCATGACTATCAAACTTCAAGTGGCATGTTGGCAAAGAGGTGAAAACAAATATCCATCCCAATCTAATATCTATTTTTTTTAGTTTGATCAAAATTTATCAATTTTCCTTCCAATTTTAACAATATAAATTGAGCTAAGTCATTTTGTTTGTGTTTTTGATCATTTTAATTTTTTTCTCTAATTTTTTAGCATATATATTAAACTTTTTATATATATTTTGGTAATTAGTTTAACATTATGTTAATTTTTATAAATTAATTTTAAATAAGGTTTAAATGGAAGAAGAAATTGATAGAGAAAACTCTCCACCAAGCCCTCCACCAAGCCCTCTACCAAATCCTCTTTCAATTCAACATTTGATTGAGATAAATGTGAAAAAATTGAGGAACATTGGTGAGAGATACTATCACCACCCTTATTTGTATTCAGTAACACCTAATATAGAGGCCATAATAAGTCATGTGCAAGACATCACAAGGCAACATACTCATTTCAATAGTGGAGAGACATAAAGATGTTGGAATATGGTAATAGTTTGAGCTATGATGAGGTTTTGAAAAATAGAAATATCTAAAGCTGATATAGCCCAATATTTTGTGAGCCCAAAACTTGGACAACTTGTTGCTTTACATAAACCAATTTTTTTTATAAAATGGTGCACACATGAGGGAATAACAAGAAAATTTTGGGATTGTTGGTGGATGGTGTTTGATAAACCACCCAACAACAATATCAATGTCCCTTTTTATTTTCTCCACAAATTATATGTGGAGTTTTTTTAGGCAAGCATGTGAACTATTTTGATTTTAGCCATTTTCAAGGAGTGGGTATGGGAATGCCCCAAGATAGACCTGGGGAAATGCATCAGATGCAAGGTCCACATGTTACCCCTCCTCGTATTTCTCCCCCACCTTGAGTAGCCCATCCATACATTTTTTCACATGCGACAATGCATAATCTCTCGACCATACACTATGTGACTGGCCATTTTATTGCACTGCCTTCATAGTTTTCCCAATGAATTGATAGTGATACTTTTGGTGGCTCGGTTGATGTTGGTGGAGCATTGAAATATAGACATATTTATGTGCCTTATCATTATAGTATGTGTAGTCATATATGTCTAGATCCTATGAGAGATACTATTGAGCCTCCCCTAGACACAACTAAGTATGAGGTACATGATGTGACACCTAGAGGAGATGAGGAAATAGTGCATACTACATATGTAGGGACATGTGATGGAAGAACAAATGGAGAGCCACCCCTAGTTGGAGATGAGGAGCAACACATACAATCTTATGTACAGGTAAAACTTTAATTTATTTCATAGTACATTTCATTTAAAATTATTATAACAAATAGTACATTACTAATGTATATTTAAGTGGGAGTGAAAGTTGATGACCAAGGATCAGATTAGAGAAGTACATCATGGTACTATTTCAGCAATTGAATTCGGCCTAGACATAGTATAATTTTTTTGTACATGTAAATTTTTTTTATTGTATGCATATCATTTAAATTGTGAGATAATAAATTCATACTAATTTATATCTTGATCTTATTTTACTTTTGTAGTGTACTCCGGATGTGAATGATGTGACACCTTTTACCGTGTCATATACTAAAACATCTAATCATCCTTAGAGACCTTTATTTGTAGAACAAGTCACAATCAAGGTAATATAACTAACTTTTAATTGAATTAATAGTTTAGCTAGAACTTATACAACTTATTGTAGCGATTTAGATGTTAATTTCAAATATATTATGGTTATATATAACTACATTTTTAGTCTTACATTCTTGCCATATTTAATGTATAGGAAGTTGATGCTACTGCATCTGTGACAAGTTCTTCTCAAACAATCTTAGTTGCATCACTAATTCGGGTATATGTTTTTATATATCTAGTAGATATATAAGTTTCTAGATATATATTTAGATATATGTTTAGTTTATGTTTTTTTCTCAGCAATTATATATTAATTTTTTCAATTTTATTTTTCTTATAAAGTATTCCCCCATCCACATATGTGGATCCTCTACCATTTCAATATGGTAGGAATCCTAATTTTCCTAAGAGACCATCATTTTCTGAACATTTGTCAACAAAAAAACAAAGGCTTGAGGTAATGAAGAATTGAATTTTACTTTAATTTATAGTTTAGTATAGTGATTAGATGTTACTTTGAAAGTTATAAAAAATAGTAGATAAGTTTCTATTTAGTAGTCTAAGTTATATATTATTGAGCTAATTAATCTAATTTGTGGTTCAAACTATTTTTGTGTAGCCAACTTCTCATCCATCAGGTGGCGTGAAGAGGCTATATTTTGATGATCCACCGCAAGTTTAGGATTTTCTTGACATGACATAGCTATTTGAGATATACATTGTACATAGACCACAAGACGGCATATGCCAAATTTTATAAATATTATTTTGAGTTGTCATATATACCAAATTTTTGTATATACATACACAATTACTCTACACTTTTATATATAAAAATTGATATTTGATATATTTTTTTCATTGTGTGCATGCTTTCCTACTTTGAAACTTAAAATTTAAATTTATAATCACTTTATAATGGTTGAGATATGATGAAGAACATGTTATATCTATTGATTTCTTTCAATCCTGCACTTTAATAGTTTATGAATGAGATATCATTTTCACACATGTTATACTATTGTTAAATTTGGTTACCTTGGGCAGCTTCACTAAATTTGATCCCTTTATCGTTAGTATCTATAGTTGAAACATCCTTTACCCTTTGATTCCTTGATCTGTTAACATCCTTAGTCTCTATAGTTTCATTTTGGTTTTTATCCTTTTAATAAATTTAGATTTCCCCTTTAGCAATTATATATTTTCAATTTGAATTTTCCTTTTGAAATCAATGCATCAAAATAAATGACATGGAATTCAAATTTTGGTACAATAATACATATACAAACCCATTCTTTTGGCTTTATTTTTGCATGCCAATAAGCACACCATGCAACATGATAGCCATATATTCAAAAGAGTTAAATGCAAGATACATTACTTTCTAAGCATTCAAATAATTTTTTATTTTTTCATAAGATGCATGTATTGTAAATAACATATGTCTTTCGTAATGTAACATGAATCAATAAACAAAAAAGCATACCATACTTCATTTATAATTCATTAACAAATCACATTTTTTCATTAAGAAATATTCAAAATAATGTTATAAAAGTAGTCCATAATAACCTAAGTCCATATCTCCCTATCCCAATTAACCCAACCCAAACCTTAATCCATTCTCAAACTATTAAATCAAGCCTAAATATCCCATTCATACCAAATTAAATAAATCTAAACCTTCAGACAAGACACCAAAAATATAATCCCTATGATGATGGTTATGGTTTTGACCAAGACACCATTGATGAGATCATTATGGGTCATCTTTATATAGATTATCCATACCAAACCATGAGAAAACTACTATGTTTTATGAAGTGAAACAAACTACAAGAAAAACAATATGACATTACAAGAATGTCAAAATTATAACCATATAGAATCATTACAGAATGAATATACAAACACTTACTACAAAGATAATATATCTATATGTGTGTGTGTGTATAATGGAGAGGATTCACTACTCTCGAGTCTCTAGGATAGGGAAGAGTCTATAGGGAGGGAATAACTCTCTATTACCCCAGGGACAAAAGCTCAAGTCACAGGTGATAGTTAAGAGATGTTTTTGGATTTAATGATTGTTTATGGAAAGGGAACTTTAGAAGCTAAGTGAATAGAACTCAAAGGTCTCAAGAGATAGAAAAACAAGCTTTTGGTTAGAGGATGAAAGCACAAACCAAGGATGATAGCATGGTGCGCTGGCATCTTAGTGGCACATTGGTGTCTTGTACAAACTAGAGACAAAGTTAGCCACCAAAAATACTTAGGGTTTGCTAACTACTCAGAAACTAAAGTTTGATAGTTTAACTAGAATTTTTTCTAAAAATGAATGTAAAGAACAACAAGAAGAATACTAAATAACAAGTAAATGAACTATTTAATGAAATGACAAGTAGTGGAAAAAAAGGGATGAACTCATAGGTGGTCTAGCTATGAAGCCCCCTGCAAAGCTCCTCACGAACAATCTACACACACAAAAATAGTAAAAGTGTTGGGGATGTTTTTAGGGCTTGCCTTAGTCAAACCCCCACTTTGGTGTTTCCACCTCCATGGACAACCAAAGAGACAAAAAGATAGAAAGATAGATAGTGGAAATGATAAGACAAGAAATAAAACATGCAAGATAACATTATGCTATTTAATAATAATGATAACGCAATAAAAGGAAATGTTACCCTCCCTCCAACAAGCTTGGGAAGCTTAGATGAAGAGAAATGCCTTGAGAATTCTTGAGACGAACATGCAAGAACATGATGTAGAAGAGCTTGAACCAACAAGAAAAGATGTAGAGTTGCAAGAAGGAGAGAGTGAAAATGCTAAAAAGTGAGAATGAAGTGCTAGAATGAGAGATTGAATGATAAGAATGAGAATGAATGAGTGAGTGAGATAAATATGATCTTAAATGAGAAATTGTATACCAAGAGGGTCATTTTTAGGTGTGCCTATGACTACAGAAGTGTTACACTTTGCGGGAAGGCAAGAGTATAACGTTCCAATGACCACAGGACCTGGAATCTTTTTAGGATGTTCACATGACACATAAATGTCTGCACAACATGAAAGCATCCACGAAAAAATTCACTTGATAGAAAATGACAAGGGTAGGGACGAAAATGACGGCTAGGAAGGTGAGTATTTGTATTATCGTCTCATTAAGATAAAGTGAAGGTTGATGTAATGTGAAATTGTATTAGGGTATAATTTTATGACATTACAATATAAACCCCTAAAGAGAACCTTGATTACAAAAAAAAATGTCTATGCTAATACCAACATGTTCCATTTACTTTAAAAAATGGAGATATATAAATACCAATTGTTTCTAGAAATGATAGTCATTTTGGAATGTCAAAGAAATGCATGATGCAATACCTCTCCCAAGTATCTAGTTTTTTGTCAAGATTTAATTGAACTATGTATTGAATAATATCTATAGCCTACAAAGCCAACATACGTAATATTAGACCAATCATTGCGTGAAGGCGGAGGTTGTGTTCATAAGTGTTAGATATGCTATCAACAAAGGGTACTCCAAATTATGGGTGGAAGGTGACTCTATGAACATTATAAATTATCTACATGGAACTCATACTCTGAGTTGGAATGTCGAACAACTCATTAAGGATACGATAATAATGTTGCAATGTTGTGAAGAGACCTGCGTCTCTCATGTTTACTAAGAAGGAAAATCGTTGGCAATTTGTTTTGCCAACTAGGCTGTCAGTTTAAATGAATTTCATTCGTGGGAGGAGGGATCGATCCTTCTCGAGAAATCTAGGAGTTTATTGAGGAATGACGGTGTGGGATGAGGTGATGCGACATTTATGGTGTAGTACTTTCCTCCATTTTGCACACTTTGTGGGTGTCTTGTTGCTCTCTAGTCTTTAGTTGAGTTTTTTTTGCAAGGGTTTTGTGAGTCGTGTGTTGGTAGCCATGGGTGGTGATAGGAGCAAAATCAAGCCACATTCTTGTGGGGACATTCAGAGAAAGAAGAAACTTTGGAGTACTCTGCACCATGGTAATTTTACTCCATTTTTGGAGAGATTGCATAGGCATGACCCTAATGCCTCAGCACAATTTGTTTCTTTCTAGCATAATTGAAAGCTCAAGGTTAAAGGTCTGGAAGTGGAGGTAAATGAGGATTCGGTTGCCACTATTATTGGGATGTTGACAATTGGCTAGAAGTTCTTCAAGGATAAAAAGAGTAATGAGGAGGTGATGGTGTAGTTTTTTAAAGATGATGAGCAAAATAAATTAATCAAATTGGAGAGTTGCGGCTGTGAGAGAACTTCCCTCAAGAAAATATAGGCGAGCGTTGTTGAGGTGCTGATGCATTACGTGACTCTGTAAGGGAGGTTTAGGGCTATTCTTGGTCACCATTTTACTCTCCTCAACCATTTCAAACATGGTTTGTTCATTTCATTTCCTTTCTTTCTATTATCATCTTTGGAGGTCTCGGTGTATGCACATCTGAAGAATAGGAGGGCCCCCATCCTCCATGAAGGGCTTATTTTATTAATTATGTAACATGTCAAGACTCTTATCCTTGAACCTGTCATCAAGGGCAAGGAGAAGACTTTAAGTGATGTGTCTGGGTCATCGAGGTCAGAGTCCTCTTCGGATGAGGAGGAGGAATGGAATGAAGAGGAGGAGGATGTTTCTCCTATGGCTGTGACTACGTCTTCAAAGAAGAGGAAGGTGGGTGGTGCTAAGAGTAATAGGGCAGCTAAGCGGCTTGCCCTTTTTGGGAGTGAGGACATGGAGGTGGGGTCGAATGATTCTTCTCCCAAGTATGTGGAGGTGGCTATTGGTAGAGATTTTGTTGGTGGTGGCCTTATGGTGGGGACATAAGATAATGTTGTGGGTTTGGTTGACAAACTGAGGAGGTTGTCGATGCATATTGCTAACCTCAAGAACAAGGCCTTGGACATTCCAACCAAGGACCCTAATGTAGCTGGTGTTGACAAGGATTTTGGTGATAAGATGATGACCATTAAGGATTCCCCTATGCAAGACTTGCCCAAGGAGGAGGAGGAAAAGGAGATCAGGGGTTGAGATGAGGAGGATGCGGAAAAGAAAAAATCCAAATAGGAGCTTTTGAAGGTAAATCCTCTTTCTGAGGACTTTTCTTACCTTGATGATGAAGCTTCCTCTATGTATGATTTACTGGATATGGCTAGAGCTGGGGCCACTGGTACCTTTAAATTAGCTAAGTGGACTCTATAGTATTTCAATAAGATTAATATCAAAATCAGAGGTTTGAAGGAGAATTTGAAGAATGTTCTGAAGGGTGCCAGACTGCCAGACATTCTTATTGATAGAATGGTGGAACTTGAAGGTTCCTATCATGACTTTAAATCTTTGTGTGATAAAAGATTATCTACATTGGAAGCCAAGGTTTTAGGTATAAATGTGGATATACAAAAACTATTGCAGGCATGCCATATCTCTGTGAAGAACGCAAGCTCCTTGGACGTCCTTTTCAAAAATATTGGTGAGCTCGGGGAGGCTTAGGTTTATTTCTCTAAGCTTATGGAGAAAGTGCATGTGGCCAAGGGAAAAGGTAGAAAAGCTATGAAGGATGATGACAAAGGACCTGTTGCTAGAGGATCAACTGATTGGAAGAAGTCATTTGATGCTGAGAAGAAGGAGCTGTAGGATATGGTCAAAAGACATAGGAACCAACAGATTGAGGTGGCCAACACACCAAGTGGCTTGAGCTAGCGCCTGGTCTTTTTTTTTTTTTCTTTTTGTTTCTTGCTGGGTGTAGGTTTCTTTTAGGTTGTTTTGTTGTTTTATGGATGTTGGGTGTTGTTGGTAGTTTCTTGCCTTATTTTTAGGCTAGCACCCGCTCTGTTGTGTTTTTTGCTATTGGGTTGTTGCTAGTGGTCTTTTGAAAATCCTTTCTTGTAGCATTTTGGATCTTTTGTTGTAAAGGGTTTTGAGTCCCTTCAAAACCTATTTTCCCCTTCTAATCAAACCATATGGAATACAAAAAAAATAATAATTAACTTTTTCAATTAATTATAAAAAGAGAAAATGTCTAGGGGTCAATCTTTGCTTTTACTGAAGTAGAAAAAATTGACACTCAAAACATATAATTTAATGTGTTATCAAGATTCAATTGGGTAGTTTTTGAGTCAAACTCATTGACCCATATTTCATGAGTGGTGGTTCCCAAGACCCAATCTCTTATGAGCATAAATGGTTGACTTAGCACCCATTACATCTAGTTGGTCATAACAAGGGTGAAGCATTTGGACTTCCCAAGAGATCACCCATTCCAATACTACTCCAACTCAAGTGTGCTTTACCATGGATTTCCCTAGGGAATGCATACATGGTTGGGCATGTCAATCTAATTTTTTTTTCCCTCACCCACCATGTGGATTTTTACTTGCACCTATGCCCCATCTAATGAGGTAGGAATCAAGTGGATATGCAAGAGAATAAAGAAGATTGAGGGAATGAAAGAAATTCTAGTTGCTCTACTTTTTTCAAAAAATAATTGAAGTAGAGAATAAAGAAATAATCCCTCCATGGGTGGGTGGTTTTTCAAGTGGGATATGGCTCAATTATAAATGAAAAATCTAAGGTGAATGGCTTATGAATCCTTGTAGGGTTTGATCTTGGGGGAAACTCCATTATTAAGCACGCATGAGTCAAAGTAGTATTGGGATGGATGACCTCCTAAGAAGTCCAAATGCTTCACCCCTATAACCATCATTTAGATGTAATGGGTGTTAAGTTGATCATTCATGCTCATGAGAGGGAAATGATTTGTTCATTCTCCAAGTCACCCAATCATTTCAGAGTGTACTATTCTGACATAGTCTCTTAAGATCCCTAAGAGCAAAAAACTTCCAAACTATGATGGAGTGGTTCTTGGAGCTTGTGACACCTAACAATATTTCATATGCATGTAAAATTCCATATGAAATCCCTCCACATAAACCTCTCTCATTTTTGGTCAATTTAACACCATTTGGCCATGCCAACTTAGAATAGAAACTTGCAAAAGGCATCAGTAGAAAGCAATGCAAATTTGGAAATAAGCATATTTTTTGTTTTGTGCTTCGTAGAAAAAACTAATTGTGCTAATATGTCCAAGTGGGAAGATAAATGCTAGGGAAGGTCTTTGTTTGTTCTCCAAGTCACTCGATCATTTTGGAGTGCACTATTATGACATAGTCTCTTAAGAGCCCTAAGAGGAAAAAAATGCCAAACTATGATGGAGTGGTTCTTAGAACTTGTGGTGCCTAACAATGTTTTTTCTACATTATAAGTCCATATGTAATCCTTCCACATAAATATCTCTCATTTTTGGTCAACTCAACATTGTTTGGCCATGCCATCATTGAATTGAAACTTGCAAAAAGTGTTAGTAGAGAGTAGTGCAAATTTGGAAAGAATCATATTTGTTTTGTGCTTCTTGGACCAAAAATGATTGTACCAACATGTATAAGTGGGCAGCTAAATGCTATGGAAGGGCTCTGTTTGTTCTCCAAGTCACCCGATCATTTCAAAGTGCACTATTCTAGTGTAGTCTCTTAAGAGCTCTAAGAGAAAAAACTTCCAAACTATGACATAGTGTTTCTCAGAGATCATGACACCTAACAATGTTCCATTTGCACATACGAGTCCATATGGCATCCATCCACTTAAATATCTCTCCTTTTTGATCAACTCAACATTGTTTGGCCATATCATCATTGAATGAAAAATTGCAAGAAGTGTTAGTAGAGAGTAATGAAAATTTGGGAAGAAGAATATTTTTTGTTTTGTGCTTCCTGAACCAAAATTGATTGTGCCAACATGTCCAAGTGGGTAGGTAAATGGTATGGAAGGATTTTGGTCATTCTCCATGTAACTCAATAATTTCAAATTGCACTATTCCATCGTAGTATCTTAAGAGCCCTAAGATAAAAAAAGATACCAATCTATGATGGAGTGGTTCTCGGAGCTCGTGGCACCTAAGAATTTTTTTTCTGCATGTACAAGTCCATATGGCATCCCTCCCCATTAAAATGTCTCATTTTTGGTCAAACCAACACCATTTGACCATGCCAACTTAGAATGCAAAATCACAAAAAGTGTCAGTAGAGAGTAGTGCAAATTTGGAAAGAAGGATATATTTTTTTTCTTCCTCAACCAAAACCAATTTTACCAACATGTCCAAGTGGGAAGATAAATGATAGGGAAGGGATTTATTCATTCTCTAAGTCACTCGGTCAAATCAAAGTGCACTATTCTAACGTAGTCTATTATGAGACTTTTGAGCATACACATCAACAAGTATACACTTGATATTCATGAATATACATGCATACACATGATATTAAACTTTTCATTCATGAACATACAATCATAAACATGATATTACACTTGATATTCATGAACATACATACACACATCATGAAATTATTTACCTATGAACATCTAGATCTAATCAATCTAGTTACGTACCATGTGAATTGTTAGAATACACATAAAACATCATATTCATCATCAATCTAGCTACATACCATGTGCATTCCTAGGATACACATAAAATATCATATCCATCATGTCAATATAAGTAATAACATGCATATCATATTTTCCATGTACTCATGTACAAATACATCGAAGCACCACCCTAAGGTGTACAAATTGCATGCATATCATATTTACCTCTCTATGGTTGCATTCCATTCTCATATATACCACCCTAAAGTGTACAAATTTTATACATATCATACTTTCCTCTCTATAGCTACATTTCATTATCATCTCTACCACCCTAAGGTGATCCCTGTCATTGTCCTTGTAGAAGCCACTCATCCTCACTCACTTCTCCAAAAAACAAATAGACCTGCATATAAATATAGACAAATTATTTTGCATAAGCAACATGAACTAGAAACTAAATATGATGCAAGATTAATAATTTCTACTTATAATTCTATCTAAGATGTCACCTTAAGAATTATATGGTGGATTTATTATCATTGTAACCTTGTCCTGCTCCAAAATTGAGTGTAGTAGACCTGTATATAAATACACAAATTGTTGAGCATAATCAATAGGAACTAGAAAGTTTTAATTAAAAATTCTCTCAAACCAAATGTGATGAAAGATTAGAAATCACTACTAAGAATTATATGTGGATGTCACCTTATGAATGATATGTGATCATTGAAAAAGTTATAACTATTGATCTCAATAGCCTTTCTTCCACTTCAAATTCTCCAAAAAACCTACACATATAAACAAGTGAATTGATAAGAAAAGCAATATTGAAGACCTATTTTAAACTCAACAATGGTGGATTTATTGTAATTGTAACCTCCTCATGCTCCAAGCTTGAGTGTAGTAGACTTGCATATATAAATATAGACAAGTTGTTGAACATAAGCAACATGAACTACAAAGTTTGAACTGAACATTCTCTCATACCAAATATGATGCAAGATTACGAATCACTACTTATGAATTCTATGTTGATGCATTACCATCATTACCTCATTGTACTCATAACACAAATATGGATGTATTGATTTGAATCACTTGAATATATACCTTTGTTCTCTAAAAAACCTACACATATAAACAAGTGAATTGTTAAGAAAATCAATCTTCAAGAACTATTTGAAACTCAACAATGGTGAATTTATTTTCATTGTAACCTCATCATGCTCCAAACTTGAGTGTAGTAGACTTGCATATAAATATAGACAAATCTATGAGCATAAGAAACATGAACTACAAAGCTTGAACCAAATATTATCTCAAAGAAAATATGATGTAAGATTAAGAATCACTTCTTATGAATTCCATGTAGATGCATTACCATCATCACCTCATTGTACTCATAACACAACCATGGATGTATTAATTTAAATCGCTTGAAAATATACCTTTATTCTCCAAAAAAGCCACATTTTTATATACTATTTAATTGTTATGCAAAATTTTAATGTACTTTTAATCCAGTCCATATAAATAACATGAATCTAAATAAAATGAGCAATATTATACTTGTCCCATAAAAAAAATAGATTCACTACTCAAGTGTGCATGAGGGGTCATCTCTTATCTTCAAAGCTTCTAATATTGATTCATGATCAACAATAGTAATAGTCCATATTTCTTTTATTCTTGGTTTTGCATGATGCTTTAATAACTTAACATTCGTTGCTACAACTAGGTGTGAATACACGAGTATTGGTTTTGTGCTTCTCAAAGTCGTCAAATGTAGGAATTCAATTCTTTCTAATCTTATATGTTCGCAACCAAGTTCCAACAATAATTGATCATGTAGGATATGTGAACCCATCATCATCTCTCATAGCTTATGTTAGCTTTTTTTTCCTTAACCACGTCATGGAAACCAATAGTTTGATCTCTCTTCATTCCCATGTGGTGCAACAACTGCATAAACATTTCCTGGTTGTACAAGGTTTGAAATATGATCATAGTCAAATGAAGTTTCCATTTCACCAAGTAAATATGAATGAGCATCATATAAAGTGGTTAGATATTGTGGAATACATGTATCTTCCCACTCACTTGACTCACAACTATCCCACTCACATTTGATAGAACTCTAACAAAAAAAATCTAAATCTCATGTCTAAATAGTCCATGTACTTGTATTTGAGCTTTGAAATGAATGCATCTTTGACGATTCCACAATTTGCTTACAATCAAATATCTCTCCCACTTTACCTTCATCAACCAACAAAAGAACCTACACACTTCTGAATCAAGTGCCCCTCCTTGTGACAATGCATAGTTACACCATTCAACAATTAAACTTGCATCAACAAATGCAACAACACCTATTCTTTAATTAGAGCCCTCCCTACACATGCACCTACTCCATCATGCTCTCCTTTTCTATGCCCAGCTTCAAAAAACTCCAAACATGAGATATACCCCTCTCTACTTGTATTCTACTCAACTAATAAAATGTATACGAGCATTCTTGAATTGGCTGGTGGAATTATATGACCAATTGAGATGTTGAACCAATGTAATATCTTTTTCCTACAAGAACTCAATTTTTTTGTTAAAATAGTATTGTACATACTCTGATGAATGAGATAGATCATCACTCATGCAAAAATGGTACTCCCTGACTACCTTCTTGTTCTCTTCTATACTATCAAGGGAATGTCTATATGTGATGTGAACAAAAATTGTAACTTGAATTGAATTGAAATATTGAGATTGAACTTCATTTTGTGGTTGCAATGTGCAGTTTTCTGTGAAATTAACTATAGAGATGATAGTTCTAATCAAGAAAAAATCCTTACACATCTTGAATTGTTGATCTAACCATGTAGACCTATGGCTATGTCTTGCATACTTGTAAAAAATATATATTTTTAAATCAGAAATAAAATCAGCAATACTTACCTCTCTGGTAATCAAATCACTTCTGGAACCTTCACCTCCACTCTTCAAATTGTACTTCACTATCACAAATATCTTTTTCTCAACCATTTTCTTTCTAAAATCATGCTTTCTACCCTCATGAATACGTGATATAAAATTTGATTACCCTCTACATTGTAAACACTTCATTTAAACAATTATTTCAATAAAAATGCAACCATTATCTGTAACACATAGAAACAAATCTAATAAGTGCATTGATGACCTTGGTAGTCGCATTGTAGCACACTCTTGTAGCATTTAATTAGTATGCAAATTAGAATGAATATTTCATAATAGTTCATGATACATAGAAAACTCCACATGGTATTTGTAATAACATATATTACGAATTTTAAGAGGCAAACAATAAAATGGCTTACAAGATTCAAATGTCCTTTGTGAGATTTTTAAATTTGGGTGTGTTTCAAAAAATAGTTTCAACAATGTTGTTTGGCTATGTTCTGAGAAATTTTTAGGATGTGGTGTGTGGTCTTGATCACCAATTCTTAATTTTAAAACATCTTTTACATTTGGTGATAATCTGAGTTAGAGAGACAAAATTGTTGAATTTTATCCTTTTCAGAAATAGTTAGCTTCTTATCAACCCATGGAAGCCTACAACTAAAAGATCAAGTATCATTTTGGAAAGGACTATCTAGTCTTGATCTTATTGCTAGTGATTTTGACAATGATTTATGATTTAGCCTTAAGTCAACACATGGGCTCCTCAAAAATCAAGCCTTTCTTAATTGATTGCTTACTAGAGATATTATTACTCTATGAGAAACTCTCTTATCTTTTTTCTTACTAGCCTTTCCAATAAAATTGAGTGCATTAAAAATACTTTTAACAATAATGCTATTTTGATCAGACTTCTTATTTACACAAATCTTCAATTTCTTTAATAATGATCTCATTTTGTAAAACTTTAGCAATTGTACAAAAAGTTGGCATTGTTTGGTTAATGTCTTATTGGAAAAGTATTGATTGAACATTTAGGTAGCCCACAACCGAACCATTTGTGATTACATTTTTCCATCAAGTTTATCTATTATGCTCTCATCTATTTGAAGTAACCATTTTGGGTTTGTGAATGTTGAACATTTTATTGGTCATTACAAATAGATTGATTTAGGATTTCATTTTCTTCTTCACAAAGATCCTCTCTTATTATGTAATTTGGAGATACATTGAGATTCATTTTTTATTGTGTCTTATTGATTTCATCAATACTATGAATGAGTGGATTATGGAGTATGTTTTCAACTTCATGGGTTGTATATCCTCATTGGTCAAGAAAATTTTCATGTATTTTGTGTTCAACATTTTGATTTTCAGTTTCATGCTCAAAAATTATAATTTCATGTTCAACATTTTGTTTCTCAATTTCATGTTCAAAACTTTCAATTTAAATTTCGTGTTCAACATTTTGATTTTTCCATTTCATTCTCAACATTTACAATTTCATGTTCAACATTTTGTTTCTCAATTTCATGTTCAAAACTTTCAATTTAAATTTCATGTTCAACATTTTGATTTTTCCATTTCATTCTCAACATTTACAATTTCATGTTCAACATTTTGTTTCTCAATTTCATGTTCTAAATTTTCAATTTGAGTTTCTTGTTCAATATTTGCAAATTCAATATCATGGTCACTTTCAATTTCATTTAAAGGTAAAGAGGAGCATTCTCCTTGAAGAGAATTTAACATACCTTTTCTTTCCACCCTCTTCCTTACTCTATTTTTCTCCCTACTTGCCTCGATTTCCTCCACTTGACATTCCCTCTTTGTTTTCACTTTACGATGACTATTGCTTCTCATTATCCCAAATCAAATAAGTACCTTGATGATTGAAAGGATAAAATTTTGTGTAAAAGAGTGCTCAAAATATGAAATTTTATCTGTAATGCACAAGAATCACATCCCCGATAGAATAGAGCATGTGGGGATCATTGGAATGCCCAAAATGGATTTTGGCTATTTTTTCCACTCAAACAAAATGAATATCTCTTTTGTTTTGGTGAACAAATATTTGTTTTATTTTGGTAAAAAAATATTTGTTTACCAAAGCTTGTATTCTTATGCAAAAA